>WNGS01158391.1:40225-50926 GCA_020271785.1 Procambarus virginalis
TGACACACCACACCTGTAGTGTTGACACACCCACCACCTGTAGTGTTGACACACCCACCACCTGTAGTGTTGACACACCCACCACCTGTAGTGTTGACACACCACCACCTGTAGTGTTGACACCCACCACCTGTAGTGTTGACACACCCACCACCTGTAGTGTTGACACAGCCACCACCTGTAGTGTTGACACACCCACCACCTGTAGTGTTGACACACCCACCACTGTAGTGTTGACACACCACCACCTGTAGTGTTGACACACCCACCACCTGTAGTGTTGACACACCCACCACCTGTAGTGTTGACACACCCACCACCTGTAGTGTTGACACACCACCACCTGTAGTGTTGACACAGCCACCACCTGTAGTGTTGACACAGCCACCACCTGTAGTGTTGACACACCCACCACTGTAGTGTTGACACAACCACCACCTGTAGTGTTGACACACCACCACCTGTAGTGTTGACACACCCACCACCTGTAGTGTTGACACAGCCACCACCTGTAGTGTTGACACACCCACCACTGTAGTGTTGACACAGCCACCACCTGTAGTGTTGACACACCCACCACCTGTAGTGTTGACACACCACCACCTGTAGTGTTGACACAGCCACCACCTGTAGTGTTGACACACCCACACCTGTAGTGTTGACACACCCACCACCTGTAGTGTTGACACACCACCACCTGTAGTGTTGACACACCCACCACCTGTAGTGTTGACACACCACCACTGTAGTGTTGACACCCCACCACCTGTAGTGTTGACACACCCACCACCTGTAGTGTTGACACAGTCACCACCTGTAGTGTTGACACAGCCACCACCTGTAGTGTTGACACACCCACCACCTGTAGTGTTGACACACCCACCACCTGTAGTGTTGACACACCACCACCTGTAGTGTTGACACAGCCACCACCTGTAGTGTTGACACAGCCACCACCTGTAGTGTTGACACACCCACCACTGTAGTGTTGACACACCCACCACCTGTAGTGTTGACACACCCACCACCTGTAGTGTTGACACACCCACACCTGTAGTGTTGACACAGCACCACCTGTAGTGTTGACACCCACCACCTGTAGTGTTGACACACCCACCACCTGTAGTGTTGACACACCACCACCTGTAGTGTTGACACACCCACCACCTGTAGTGTTGACACAGCCACCACCTGTAGTGTTGACACAGCCACCACCTGTAGTGTTGACACAGTCACCACCTGTAGTGTTGACACAGCCACCACTGTAGTGTTGACACACCACCACCTGTAGTGTTGACACACACCACCTGTAGTGTTGACACACCCACCACCTGTAGTGTTGACACACCCACCACCTGTAGTGTTGACACAGTCACCACCTGTAGTGTTGACACACCCACCACCTGTAGTGTTGACACAGCCACCACCTGTAGTGTTGACACAGCCACCACCTGTAGTGTTGACACACCACCACCTGTAGTGTGACACACCCACCACCTGTAGTGTTGACACACCCACCACCTGTAGTGTTGACACAGCCACCACCTGTAGTGTTGACACACCACCACCTGTAGTGTTGACACACCCACCACCTGTAGTGTTGACACACACACACCTGTAGTGTTGACACACCCACCACCTGTAGTGTTGACACCCACCACCTGTAGTGTTGACACACCCACCACCTGTAGTTGACACACCCACCACCTGTAGTGTTGACACACCCACCACCTGTAGTGTTGACACACCCACCACCTGTAGTGTTGACACACCACCACCTGTAGTGTTGACACAGCCACCACCTGTAGTGTTGACACACCACCACCTGTAGTGTTGACACACCCACCACCTGTAGTGTGACACAGCCACCACCTGTAGTTGACACACCCACCACCTGTAGTGTTGACACAGCCACCACCTGTAGTGTTGACACAGCCACCACCTGTAGTGTTGACACACCCACCACCTGTAGTGTTGACACACCCACCACCTGTAGTGTTGACACACCACCACCTGTAGTGTTGACACACCACCACTGTAGTGTTGACACAACCACCACCTGTAGTGTTGACACAGTCACCACCTGTAGTGTTGACACACACCACCTGTAGTGTTGACACACCCACCACCTGTAGTGTTGACACACCCACCACCTGTAGTGTTGACACACCACCACCTGTAGTGTTGACACACCCACACCTGTAGTGTTGACACACCCACCACCTGTAGTGTGACACACCCACCACCTGTAGTGTTGACACACCCACACTGTAGTGTTGACACACCACCACCTGTAGTGTTGACACACCCACCACCTGTAGTGTTGACACACCCACCACCTGTAGTGTTGAACAACCACCACTGTAGTGTTGACACAGCCACCACCTGTAGTGTTGACACACCCACCACCTGTAGTGTTGACACACCCACCACCTGTAGTGTTGACACACCCACCACCTGTAGTGTTGACACACCCACCACCTGTAGTGTTGACACACCCACCACCTGTAGTGTTGACACACCCACCACCTGTAGTGTTGACACACCCACCACCTGTAGTGTTGACACACCCACCACCTGTAGTGTTGACACACCACCACCTGTAGTGTTGACACAGCCACCACCTGTAGTGTTGACACACCACCACCTGTAGTGTTGACACACCCACCACCTGTAGTGTTGACACACCCACACTGTAGTGTTGACACACCCACCACCTGTAGTTGACACAGCACCACCTGTAGTGTTGACACACCCACCACCTGTAGTGTTGACACACCCACCACCTGTAGTGTTGACACACCCACCACCTGTAGTGTTGACACACCCACCACCTGTAGTGTTGACACACCCACCACCTGTAGTGTTGACACACCCACCACCTGTAGTGTTGACACACCACCACCTGTAGTGTTGACACACCCACCACCTGTAGTGTTGACACAGCCACCACCTGTAGTGTTGACACAGCCACCACCTGTAGTGTTGACACACCCACCACCTGTAGTGTTGACACAGCCACCACCTGTAGTGTTGACACACCCACACCTGTAGTGTTGACACACCCACCACCTGTAGTGTTGACACAGCCACCACTGTAGTGTTGACACAGCCACCACCTGTAGTGTTGACACACCACCACCTGTAGTGTTGACACACCCACCACCTGTAGTGTTGACACAGCCACCACCTGTAGTGTTGACACACCACCACCTGTAGTGTTGACACAGCACCACCTGTAGTGTTGACACACCACCACCTGTAGTGTTGACACACCCACCACCTGTAGTGTTGACACACCACCACCTGTAGTGTTGACACAGCCACCACCTGTAGTGTTGACACACCCACACTGTAGTGTTGACACAGCCACCACCTGTAGTGTTGACACAGCCACCACCTGTAGTGTTGACACACCCACCACCTGTAGTGTTGACACACCCACCACCTGTAGTGTTGACACAGCCACCACCTGTAGTGTTGACACACCCACCACCTGTAGTGTTGACACACCCACCACCTGTAGTGTTGACACAGCCACCACCTGTAGTGTGACACACCCACCACCTGTAGTGTTGACACACCACCACCTGTAGTGTTGACACAGCCACCACCTGTAGTGTTGACACAGCCACCACCTGTAGTGTTGACACACCCACCACCTGTAGTGTTGACACACCCACCACCTGTAGTGTTGACACACCACCACCTGTAGTGTTGACACAGCCACCACCTGTAGTGTTGACACACCCACCACCTGTAGTGTTGACACACCCACCACCTGTAGTGTTGACACACCCACCACCTGTAGTGTTGACACCCACCACCTGTAGTGTTGACACACCCACACCTGTAGTGTTGACACAGCCACCACCTGTAGTGTTGACACACCACCACCTGTAGTGTTGACACACCCACCACCTGTAGTGTTGACACACCACCTGTAGTGTTGACACACCCACCACTGTAGTGTTGACACACCCCACCACTGTAGTGTTGACACACCCACCACCTGTAGTGTTGACACACCCACCACCTGTAGTGTTGACACAGCCACCACCTGTAGTGTTGACACACCCACCACCTGTAGTGTTGACACACCACCACCTGTAGTGTTGACACACCNTTTGTAGATATGTTCTGTCCTCTTACAGTAAGGTAAGACGGGGATTGTTATGTGGATCAGAGATAATAGTGTTATCGCTAAATTATCAATTGTAACTCCTGTGGTGAAGTGACTTAAATTTGTATTTCCATTTGGGGCCTCAGTCATATTGTGACGCTTGTGTGGACTTTAACTCTGGAGGGGAGACTCGGGACTTAGTGTTAATTTCATAGTTTGTGAAGTTTAACTTTGAGAGGATATTTCTGACTCTCTTGAGGAGAATTTTCAGTCATAGGGAACTCTAACTTTGAAGACGAGTAATTGACGTTGTCATTTGTCAGTCATTGTGGACTTTAACTTATGTAGACGAGTTTTTAGGTTTTGCCATTGTCAGTTCAGTTGGGACTTGTGTTATTGAGTCATTCTGAGACATTACCCCCCCCCCTCCCCACTCTGGTTATGTAGCATCACCACTGTGTTTACCACTTAGCAGGCTGTCCTAAGCTGTCAAAGTACCAATGTTATTAGGTGGTCTTTGCTTAATGAATCTACCTGTTGTGACTTGTGTTACATTATTATTACTTGGTCGTGGTTATGTATATACATTGTAAATACGTTGTCATGGAGATATGTTCGACCAGTAAACTGATGAATTTTACTTAGACTTTCCTCAACCTAGACATCTGGAACTTACATATTTGAGGCCAGAAGGTTCACAATTTTAACGGAAAGTTCTACCCCACGAGCCTTACCTGGGATATCGTAACACGCACGCCTCACAAACCCTACACACCAACCACAAGACCCATGCCTATCACAAGTCCTCCAGGCCATCACAAGCTCTCCAGGAACTCTCAAGCCTTCCAGGCACTCACAAGCCTCCAAGCTACTCACAAACTACAAGCCACTCACAAGCCTACAGACCACTCATAAGCCACTCACAAGCCCTCCCAACCATTATAGGCCCTCCAAGCCACTCACAAGCCCTCCCAACCATTCATAGGCCCTCCAAGCCACTCACAAGTCCTCCAAGCCACTCACAAGTCCTCCAAGCCACTGAAAGTGCCCACAACGTCTCCTTCCTCCGCTCACCAACACGCGGCTAAATTGAATAACAAGATAAAAACGTAACATTATAGCGCCTCCTTGAACAGTTCACCAACACGCCAATGTTGGGACCCGCGAGGCATCCACCACTCTGTGTGGGGCGCTGCCCAATACTGTCACTATGGGGTGTGTCCACTCACAGGATGAGTGACGCTGCCCAATACTGTCACTATGCGGTGTGTCCACTCACAGATGAGTTGACGCTGCCCAAACTGTCACTATGGCGGTGTGTCCACTCACAGGATGAGTGACGCTGCCCAATACTGTCACTATGGCGGTGTGTCCACTCACGATGAGGCGCTGCCCCATACTGTCACTATGGTGGTGTGTTCACCACAGGTGAGTGACGCTGCCACATACTGTCACTATGGCGGTGTGTCCAATCCACAGGATGAGTGACGCTGCCCCATACTGTCACTATGGGGTGTTCCACTCACAAGATGAGTGACGCTGCCCAATACTGTACACTATGGGGTGTGTCACCACAGGATGAGTGACGCTGCCCAATACTGTCACTATGGCGTGTGTCCACTCACAGGATGAGTGACGCTGCCCAATACTGTCACTATGGCGGTGTGTCCACTCACAGGATGAGTGGCGCTGCCCAATACTGTCACTGTGACGGTGTGTCCCACTCACGATGAGTGGCGCTGCCCAATACTGTCACTGTGGCGGTGTGTCCACTCACAGATGAGTGGCGCTGCCCAATACTGTCACTGTGGCGGTGTGTCCACTCACAGGATGAGTGGCGTGCCCAATACTGTCACTATGGCGGTGTGTCCACTCACAGGATGAGTGAGCTGCCCAATACTGTCACTATGGCGTGTGTCACTCACAGGATGAGTGACGCTTCCAGAATACTGTCACTATGGCGGTGGTCCACTACACGATGAGTGACGCTGCCCAATACTGTCACTATGGTGGTGTTTCCACTCACAGGAGCGTGACGCTGCCCAATACTGTCACTATGGCGGTGTGTCCACTCACAGGATGAGTGACGCTGCCCAATACTGTCACTATGGTGGTGTTTCCACTCACAGGATGGTGACGCTGCCCAATACTGTCACTATGGCGGTGTGTCCACCTCACAGGATGAGTGACGCTGCCCAATACTGTCACTATGCGGTGTGTCCACTCAAGGATGAGTGACGCTGCCCAATACTGTCACTATGGTGGTGTGTCCATCACAGGATGAGTGACGCTGCCCAATACTGTCACTATGGCGGTGTGTCCACTCACAGGATGAGTGACGCTGCCCAATACTGTCACTATGGCGGTGTGTCCACTCACAGGATGAGTGGCGCTGCCCAATACTGTCACTGTGGCGGTGTGTCCACTCACAGGATGAGTGACGCTGCCCAATACTGTCACTATGGTGCGGTGTGTCCACTCACAGGAGAGTGACGCTGCCAATACTGTCACTATGGTGGTGTTTCCACTCACGGATGAGTGACGCTGCCCAATACTGTCACTATGGCGGTGTGTCACTCACAGTCGATGAGTGACGCTGCCCAATACTGTCACTATGGCGGTGTGTCACTCACAGGATGAGTGACGCTGCCCAATACTGTCACTATGGCGTGTGTCCACTCAAGGATGAGTGACGCTGCCCAATACTGTCACTATGGCGGTGTGTCCACTCACAGGATGAGTGACGCTGCCCAATACTGTCACTATGGCGGTGGGTCCACTCACAGGATGAGTGACGCTGCCCAATACTGTCACTATGGCGGTGTGTCCACTCACAGGATGAGTGACGCTGCCCAATACTGTCACTATGGCGGTGTGTTCACTCACGCATGATGAGTGGCGCTGCCCAATACTGTCACTATGGCGATGTGTCCACTCAAGGATGAGTGACGCTGCCCAATATGTCACTATGGTGGTGTGTCCACTCCCAGGATGAGTGGCGCTGCCCAAACTGTCACTATGGCGGTGGTCACTCACAGGATAAGTGGCTGCCCAATACTGTCACTATGGCGGTGTGTCCACTCACAAAAGATGAGTGGCGCTGCCAATACTGTCACTATGGCGGTGTGTCCACTCACAGGATGAGTGGCGCTGCCCAATACTGTCACTATGGCGGTGTGTCCACTCACAGGATGAGTGGCGCTGCAATACTGTCACTATGGTGGTGTGGCAACTCACAGGATGAGTGACGCTGCCCAGTACTGTCACTATGGCAGTGTGTCCATTCACAGGATGAGTGACGCTGCCCGTACTGTCACTATGGCGGTGTGTCCACGAGCAGGATGAGTGGCGCTGCCCAATACTGTCACTATGGCGGTGTGTCCACTAAGGATGAGTGACGCTGCCCAATACTGTCACTATGGCGGTGTGTCCACGCGCAGGATGAGTGGCGCTGCCCAATACTGTCACTATGGCGGTGTGTCCACTCACAGGATGAGTACGACGTGCCCAATACTGTCACTATGGCGGTGTGTCCACGCGCAGGATGAGTGACGCTGCCGTACTGTCACTATGGCGGTGTGTCCACTCACAGGATGAGTGGCGCTGCCAATACTGTCACTATGGCGGTGTGTCCACGCGCAGGATGAGTGACGCTGCCCGGTACTGTCACTATGGCGGTGTGTCACTCACAGGATGAGTGACGCTGCCCAATACTGTCACTATGGCGGTGTGTCCACTCACAGGATGAGTGACGCTGCCCAATACTGTCACTATGGCGGTGTGTCCACTCACAGGTGAGTGGCGCTGCCCAATACTGTCACTATGGCGGTGTGTCCACTCACAGGATGAGTGGCGCTGCCCAATACTGTCACTATGGCGTGTGTCCACTCACAGGATGAGTGACGCTGCCCAATACTGTCACTATGGCGGTGTGTCCACTCACAGGATGAGTGACGCTGCCCAATACTGTCACTATGGCGGTGTGTCCACTCACAGGATGAGTGACGCTGCCCAATACTGTCACTATGGCGGTGTGTCCACTCACAGGATGATGACGCTGCCCAATACTGTCACTATGGTGGTGTGTCCACTCACAAGATGAGTGACGCTGCCCAATACTGTCACTATGGCGGTGTGTCCACTCACAGGATGAGTGTCGCTGCCCAATACTGTCACTATGGCGGTGTGTCCACTCACAGGATGAGTGGCGCTGCCCAATACTGTCACTGTGGCGGTGTGTCCACTCACAGGATGAGTGGCGCTGCCCAATACTGTCACTGTGGCGGTGTGTCCACTCACAGGATGAGTGGCGCTGCCCAATACTGTCACTATGGCGGTGTGTCCACTCACAGGATGAGTGGCGCTGCCCAATACTGTCACTGTGGCGGTGTGTCCACTCACAGGATGAGTGACGCTGCCCAATACTGTCACTATGGCGGTGTGTCCACTCACAGGATGAGTGACGCTGCCCAATACTGTCACTATGGTGGTGTTTCCACTCATAGGATGAGTGACGCCTGCCAATACTGTCACTATGGCGGTGTGTCCACTCACAGGATGAGGACGCTGCCCAATACTGTCACTATGGCGGTGTGTCCACTCAAGGGATGAGTGACGCTGCCCAATACTGTCACTATGGTGGTGTGTCCACTCACAGGATGAGTGACGCTGCCCAATACTGTCACTATGGCGGTGTGTCCACTCACAGGATGAGTGACGCTGCCCAATACTGTCACTATGGCGGTGTGTCCACTCACAGGATGAGTGACGCTGCCCAATACTGTCACTATGGCGGTGTGTCCACTCACAGATGAGTGACGCTGCCAATACTGTCACTATGGCGGTGTGTTCACTCACAGGATGAGTGGCGCTGCCCAATACTGTCACTATGGCGATGTGTCCCTCACAGGATGAGTGACGCTGCCCAAACTGTCACTATGGTGGTGTGTCCACTCACAGGATGAGTGGCGCTGCCCAATACTGTCACTATGGCGGTGTGTTCACTCACAGGATAAGTGGCTCTGCCCAATACTGTCACTATGGCGGTGTGTCACTCACAAGATGAGTGGCGCTGCCCAATACTGTCACTATGGCGGTGTGTCCACTCACAGGATGAGTGGCGCTGCCCAATACTGTCACTATGGCGGTGTGTCCACTCACAGGATGAGTGGCGCTGCCCAATACTGTCACTATGGCGGTGTGTCCACTCACAGGATGAGTGACGCTGCCCAATACTGTCACTATGGCGGTGTGTTCACTCACAGGATGAGTGACGCTGCCCAAACTGTCACTATGGCGGGTGTCCACTCACAGGATGAGTGACGCTGCCCAATACTGTCACTATGGCGGTGTGTCCACTCACAGGATGAGTGGCGCTGCCAATACTGTCACTATGGCGGTGTGTCCACTCACAGGATGAGTGGCGCTGCCCAATACTGTCACTATGGCGGTGTGTCCACTCACAGGATGAGTGGACGCTGCCCAATACTGTCACTATGGCGGTGTGTTCACTCACAAGATGAGTGACGCTGCCCAATACTGTCACTATGGCGGTGTGTCCACTCACAGGATGAGTGGCGCTGCCCATACTGTCACTGTGGCGGTGTGTCCACTCACAGGATGAGTGGCGCTGCCAATACTGTCACTGTGGCGGTGTGTCCACTCACAGGATGAGTGACGCTGCCCAATACTGTCACTGTGACGGTGGGTCCACTCACAGGATGAGTGACGCTGCCCAATACTGTCACTATGGCGGGTGTCCACTCACAGGGTGAGTGACGCTGCCCAATGCTGTCACTATGGCGGTGTGTCCACTCACAGGATGAGTGGCGCTGCCCAATACTGTCACTATGGCGGTGTGTCCACTCACAGGATGAGTGGCGCTGCCCAATACTGTCACTATGGCGGTGTGTCCACTCACAGGATGAGTGGCGCTGCCCAATACTGTCACTATGGCGGTGTGTCCACTCACAGGATGTGACGCTGCCCAATACTGTCACTATGGCGGTGTGTCCACGCACAGGGTGAGTGACGCTGCCCAATACTGTCACTATGGCGGTGTGTCCACTCACAGGATGAGTGGCGCTGCCCAATACTGTCACTATGGCGGTGTGTTCCACTCACAGGATGAGTGGCGCTGCCCAATACTGTCACTATGGCGGTGTGTCCACTCACAGATGAGTGACGCTGCCCAATACTGTCACTATGGCGGTGTGTCCACTCACAGGTGAGTGACGCTGCCCAATACTGTCACTATGGCGGTGTGTCCACTCACAGGATGAGTGGCGCTGCCAATACTGTCACTATGGCGGTGTGTCCACTCACAGGATGAGTGACGCTGCCCAATACTGTCACTATGGCGGTGTGTCACTCACAGGATGAGTGACGCTGCCCAATACTGTCACTATGGCGGTGTGTCCACTCACAGGGTGAGTGGCCGCTGCCCAATACTGTCACTATGGCGGTGTTTCCACTCACAGGATGAGTGACGCTGCCACTACTGTCACTATGGGGAGAAGGTGGAGAAGGGACTGGTAATTACACTAACTTTTCTCCGTGTCACAGCACAGTGCTTCATT
>WNGS01158392.1:0-19116 GCA_020271785.1 Procambarus virginalis
GATCTAACATTAACTTAAGATCTAACATTAACTTAAGATCTAACATTAACTTAAGATCTAACATTAACTTAAGATCTAACATAAGATCTAACATTAACTTAAGATCTAACATAAGATCTAACATTAACTTAAGATCTAACATAAGTTCTAACATTAACGTAAGATCTAACGTAAGATCTAACATTAACGTAAGATCTAACATTAACGTAAGATCTAACATTACCGTAAGATCTAACATTAACGTAAGATCTAACATTAACGTAAGATCTATCATTAACGTAAGATCTAACATTAACGTAAGATCTAACATTAACGTAAGATCTATCATTAACGTAAGATCTAACATTAACGTAAGATCTAACATTAACGTAAGATCTAACGTAAGATCTAACATTAACGTAAGATCTAACATTAACGTAAGATCTATCATTAACGTAAGATCTAACATTACCGTAAGATCTATCATTAACGTAAGATCTAACATTAACGTAAGATCTAACGTAAGATCTAACATTAACGTAAGATCTAACGTAAGATCTAACATTAACGTAAGATCTAACATTAACGTAAGATCTAACGTAAGATCTAACATTAACGTAAGATCTAACATTAACGTAAGATCTAACATTAACGTAAGATCTAACATTAATGTAAGATCTAACAATAACGTAAGATCTAACGTAAGATCTAACATTAACGTAAGATCTAATATTAACATAAGATCTAACGTAAGATCTAACATTAACGTAAGATCTAACGTAAGATCTAACATTAACGTAAGATCTAACGTAAGATCTAACATTAATGTAAGATCTAACATTAACGTAAAATCTAACATTAACGTAAGATCTAAAGTAAGATCTAATATTAACGTAAGATCTAACATTAATGTAAGATCTAACATTAACGTAAGATCTAATATTAACGTAAGATCTAACGTAAGATCTAACATTAACGTAAGATCTAATATTAACGTAAGATCTAACATTAACGTAAGATCTAACATTAACGTAAGATCTAACATTAACGTAAGATCTAACATTAACGTAAGATCTAACATTAACGTAAGATCTAACATAAGATCAAACATTACCGTAAGATCTAACATTAACGTAAGATCTAACATTAACGTAAGATCTAACATTAACGTAAGATCTAACAATAACGTAAGATTTAACACTAACGTAAGATCTAACATTAACGTAAGATTTAACACTAACGTAAGATCTAACATTAACATAAGATTTAACACTAACGTAAGATCTAACATTAACATAAGATTTAACACTAACGTAAGATCTAACATTAACGTAAGATCTAACATTAACGTAAGATCTAACGTAAGATCTAACATTAACGTAAGATCTAACGTAAGATCTAACATTAATGTAAGATCTAACATTACCGTAAGATCTAACACTAACGTAAGATCTAACATTAACGCAAGATCTAACATTAACGTAAGATCTAACATTAACGTAAGATCTAACACTAACGTAAGATCTAACATTAACGTAAGATTTAACACTAACGTAAGATCTAACATTAACGTAAGATCTAACATTAACGTAAGATCTAACATTAACGTAAGATCTAACATTAACGTAAGATCTAACATTAACGTAAGATTTAACATTAACGTAAGATCTAACATTAACGTAAGATCTAACATTAACGTAAGATCTAACATTAACGTAAGATCTAACATTAACGTAAGATCTAACATTAACGTAAGATCTAACGTAAGATCTAACGTAAGATCTAACATTAACGTAAGATCTAACACTAACGTAAGATCTAACATTAACGTAAGATCTAACATTAACGTAAGATCTAACATTAACGTAAGATCTAACATTAACGTAAGATCTAACATTAACGTAAGATCTAACATTAACGTAAGATCTAACATTAACGTAAGATCTAACATTAACGTAAGATCTAACATTAACGTAAGATCTAACATTAACGTAAGATCTAACATTAACGTAAGATCTAACATTAACGTAAGATCTAACACTAACGTAAGATCTAACATTAACGTAAGATCTAACACTAACGTAAGATCTAACATTAACGTAAGATCTAACTTTAACGTAAGATCTAACATTAACGTAAGATCTAACATTAACGTAAGATCTAACAATAACGTAAGATCTAACAATAACGTAAGATCTAACATTAACGTAAGATCTAACATTAACGTAAGATCTAACATTAACGTAAGATCTAACATTAACGTAAGATCTAACATTAACGTAAGATCTAACATTAACGTAAGATCTAACATTAACGTAATATCTAACATTAACGTAAGATCTAACATTAACGTAAGATCTAACATTAACGTAAGATCTAACATTAATGTAAGATCTAACAATAACGTAAGATCTAACGTAAGATCTAACATTAACGTAAGATCTAATATTAACATAAGATCTAACGTAAGATCTAACATTAACGTAAGATCTAACGTAAGATCTAACATTAACGCAAGATCTAACGTAAGATCTAACATTAATGTAAGATCTAACAATAACGTAAGATCTAACGTAAGATCTAACATTAACGTAAGATCTAATATTAACATAAGATCTAACGTAAGATCTAACATTAACGTAAGATCTAACGTAAGATCTAACATTAACGCAAGATCTAACGTAAGATCTAACATTAATGTAAGATCTAACATTAACGTAAAATCTAACATTAACGTAAGATCTAAAGTAAGATCTAATATTAACGTAAGATCTAACATTAATGTAAGATCTAACATTAACGTAAGATCTAATATTAACGTAAGATCTAACGTAAGATCTAACATTAACGTAAGATCTAATATTAACGTAAGATCTAACATTAACGTAAGATCTAACATTAACGTAAGATCTAACATTAACGTAAGATCTAACATTAACGTAAGATCTAACATTAACGTAAGATCTAACGTAAGATCAAACATTACCGGTAAGATCTAACATTAACGTAAGATCTAACATTAACGTAAGATCTAACATAATGTAAGATCTAACAATACGTAAGATACACTAACGTAAGATCTAACATTAACGTAAATTTAACACTAACGTAAGATCTAACATTAACATAAGATTTAACACTAACGTAAGATCTAACATTAACGTAAGATTTAACACTAACGTAAGATCTAACACTAACGTAAGATCTAACATTAACGTAAGATCTAACATTAACGTAAGATCTAACATTAACGTAAGATCTATCATTAACGTAAGATCTAACATTAACGTAAGATCTAACATTAACGTAAGATCTATCATTAACGTAAGATCTAACATTAACGTAAGATCTAACATTAACGTAAGATCTAACGTAAGATCTAACATTAACGTAAGATCTAAGATTAACGTAAGATCTATCATTAACGTAAGATCTAACATTACCGTAAGATCTATCATTAACGTAAGATCTAACATTAACGTAAGATCTAACGTAAGATCTAACATTAACGTAAGATCTAACGTAAGATCTAACATTAACGTAAGATCTAACATTAACGTAAGATCTAACGTAAGATCTAACATTAACGTAAGATCTAACATTAACGTAAGATCTAACATTAACGTAAGATCTAACATTAATGTAAGATCTAACAATAACGTAAGATCTAACGTAAGATCTAACATTAACGTAAGATCTAATATTAACATAAGATCTAACGTAAGATCTAACATTAACGTAAGATCTAACGTAAGATCTAACATTAACGTAAGATCTAACGTAAGATCTAACATTAATGTAAGATCTAACATTAACGTAAAATCTAACATTAACGTAAGATCTAAAGTAAGATCTAATATTAACGTAAGATCTAACATTAATGTAAGATCTAACATTAACGTAAGATCTAATATTAACGTAAGATCTAACGTAAGATCTAACATTAACGTAAGATCTAATATTAACGTAAGATCTAACATTAACGTAAGATCTAACATTAACGTAAGATCTAACATTAACGTAAGATCTAACATTAACGTAAGATCTAACATTAACGTAAGATCTAACGTAAGATCAAACATTACCGTAAGATCTAACATTAACGTAAGATCTAACATTAACGTAAGATCTAACATTAACGTAAGATCTAACAATAACGTAAGAATTAACACTAACGTAAGATCTAACATTAACGTAAGATTTAACACTAACGTAAGATCTAACATTAACATAAGATTTAACACTAACGTAAGATCTAACATTAACGTAAGATTTAACACTAACGTAAGATCTAACATTAACGTAAGATCTAACATTAACGTAAGATCTAACGTAAGATCTAACATTAACGTAAGATCTAACGTAAGATCTAACATTAACGTAAGATCTAACATTACCGTAAGATCTAACACTAACGTAAGATCTAACATTAACGCAAGATCTAACATTAACGTAAGATCTAACATTAACGTAAGATCTAACACTAACGTAAGATCTAACATTAACGTAAGATTTAACACTAACGTAAGATCTAACATTAACGTAAGATCTAACATTAACGTAAGATCTAACATTAACGTAAGATCTAACATTAACGTAAGATCTAACATTAACGTAAGATTTAACATTAACGTAAGATCTAACATTAACGTAAGATCTAACATTAACGTAAGATCTAACATTAACGTAAGATCTAACATTAACGTAAGATCTAACATTAACGTAAGATCTAACGTAAGATCTAACGTAAGATCTAACATTAACGTAAGATCTAACACTAACGTAAGATCTAACATTAACGTAAGATCTAACATTAACGTAAGATCTAACATTAACGTAAGATCTAACATTAACGTAAGATCTAACATTAACGTAAGATCTAACATTAACGTAAGATCTAACATTAACGTAAGATCTAACATTAACGTAAGATCTAACATTAACGTAAGATCTAACATTAACGTAAGATCTAACATTAACGTAAGATCTAACATAACGTAAGATCTAACATTAACGTAAGATCTAACACTAACGTAAGATCTAACATTAACGTAAGATCTAACATTAACGTAAGATCTAACATTAACGTAAGATCTAACATTAACGTAAGATCTAACAATAACGTAAGATCTAACAATAACGTAAGATCTAACATTAACGTAAGATCTAACATTAACGTAAGATCTAACATTAACGTAAGATCTAACATTAACGTAAGATCTAACATTAACGTAAGATCTAACATTAACGTAAGATCTAACATTAACGTAAGATCTAACATTAACGTAAGATCTAACATTAACGTAAGATCTAACATTAACGTAAGATCTAACATTAACGTAAGATCTAACATTAATGTAAGATCTAACAATAACGTAAGATCTAACGTAAGATCTAACATTAACGTAAGATCTAATATTAACATAAGATCTAACGTAAGATCTAACATTAACGTAAGATCTAACGTAAGATCTAACATTAACGTAAGATCTAACGTAAGATCTAACATTAATGTAAGATCTAACATTAACGTAAAATCTAACATTAACGTAAGATCTAAAGTAAGATCTAATATTAACGTAAGATCTAACATTAATGTAAGATCTAACATTAACGTAAGATCTAATATTAACGTAAGATCTAACGTAAGATCTAACATTAACGTAAGATCTAATATTAACGTAAGATCTAACATTAACGTAAGATCTAACATTAACGTAAGATCTAACATTAACGTAAGATCTAACATTAACGTAAGATCTAACATTAACGTAAGATCTAACGTAAGATCAAACATTACCGTAAGATCTAACATTAACGTAAGATCTAACATTAACGTAAGATCTAACATTAACGTAAGATCTAACATAACGTAAGATTTAACACTAACGTAAGATCTAACATTAACGTAAGATTTAACACTAACGTAAGATCTAACATTAACATAAGATTTAACACTAACGTAAGATCTAACATTAACGTAAGATTTAACACTAACGTAAGATCTAACATTAACGTAAGATCTAACATTAACGTAAGATCTAACGTAAGATCTAACATTAACGTAAGATCTAACGTAAGATCTAACATTAACGTAAGATCTAACATTACCGTAAGATCTAACACTAACGTAAGATCTAACATTAACGCAAGATCTAACATTAACGTAAGATCTAACATTAACGTAAGATCTAACACTAACGTAAGATCTAACATTAACGTAAGATTTAACACTAACGTAAGATCTAACATTAACGTAAGATCTAACATTAACGTAAGATCTAACATTAACGTAAGATCTAACATAAACGTAAGATCTAACATTAACGTAAGATTTAACATTAACGTAAGATCTAACATTAACGTAAGATCTAACATTAACGTAAGATCTAACATTAACGTAAGATCTAACATTAACGTAAGATCTAACATTAACGTAAGATCTAACGTAAGATCTAACGTAAGATCTAACATTAACGTAAGATCTAACACTAACGTAAGATCTAACATTAACGTAAGATCTAACATTAACGTAAGATCTAACATTAACGTAAGATCTAACATTAACGTAAGATCTAACATTAACGTAAGATCTAACATTAACGTAAGATCTAACATTAACGTAAGATCTAACATTAACGTAAGATCTAACATTAACGTAAGATCTAACATTAACGTAAGATCTAACATTAACGTAAGATCTAACATTAACGTAAGATCTAACATTAACGTAAGATCTAACATTAACGTAAGATCTAACACTAACGTAAGATCTAACATTAACGTAAGATCTAACATTAACGTAAGATCTAACACTAACGTAAGATCTAACACTAACGTAAGATCTAACATTAACGTAAGATCTAACATTAACGTAAGATCTAACAATAACGTAAGATCTAACATTAACGTAAGATCTAACAATAACGTAAGATCTAACACTAACGTAAGATCTAACATTAACGTAAGATCTAACATTAACGTAAGATCTAACATTAACGTAAGATCTAACATTAACGTAAGATCTAACATTAACGTAAGATCTAACATTAACGTAAGATCTAACATTAACGTAAGATCTAACATTAACGTAAGATCTAACATTAACGTAAGATCTAACATTAACGTAAGATCTAACATTAACGTAAGATCTAACACTAACGTAAGATCTAACATTAACGTAAGATCTAACATTAACGTAAGATCTAACATTAACGTAAGATCTAACATTAACGTAAGATCTAACATTAACGTAAGATCTAACACTAACGTAAGATCTAACACTAACGTAAGATCTAACATTAACGTAAGATCTAACACTAACGTAAGATCTAACATTAACGTAAGATCTAACATTAACGTAAGATCTAACATTAACGTAAGATCTAACATTAACGTAAGATCTAACATTAACGTAAGATCTAACATTAACGTAAGATCTAACATTAACGTAAGATCTAACATTAACGTAAGATCTAACATTAACGTAAGATCTAACATTAACGTAAGATCTAACATTAACGTAAGATCTAACATAATGGTAAGACATAAAAGCAGTCTGGAAAATCGGGTAAAATGAAGTCAAAGATTATTTGGTGGAGTTTAGTGGGACGTGTGAAGGGGGGCGTCGTCCCCGGCCCCGGCCCCCGGGGGGGGGTCGTCCCCGGCCCCCGGGGGGGGGGGCGTCGTCCCCGGCCCCGGGGGGGGGCGTCGTCCCCGGCCCCGGGGGGGGGGCGTCGACCCCGGCCCCCCACCAGCGGCCCGGGACACACTGGCCACCATGACAACTATCATTAGAGATTGGTGTAAGGAATCGTTCAGGACCCTGTATACCACGTATGTCAGACCAGTCCTGGGGTATGCAGCTCCTGCCTGGAGTCCATACCTAGATAAGCACAAGACAAAGTTAGAGAATATTCAGCGGTATGCCACCAGACTCGTCCCGGAACTGAGAGGTATGAGCTACGAGGAAAGGCTACGAGAGCCAAGCCTCACGTCTCTGGGAGACAGAGGAGTAAGGAGAGACATGATCATCACATACAAAATTCTCAGAGGAATTGAGAGCGTGGACAAAGACAAAGTATTTACCACGAGTGGGACACGAACAAGGGGACACAGGTGGAGACTGAGTACCCACATGAGCCACAGGGACGTTAGAAGGAACTTTTCAGTGTCAGAGTAGTTAACAGGTGGAATGCATTAGGCAGTGATGTGGTGGAGGCTGACTCCATACACAGTTTCAAGTGTAGATATGATAGAGCCCAGTAGGCTCAGGAACCTGTACACCTGTTGATTGACAGTTGAGAGGCGGGACCAAAGAGCCAGAGCTCAACCCCCGCAAGCAGAACTAGGTGAGTACGTACATCACAATATTGCAAGAAAGACGTGTTGAATATTGGCTTGCAGGATATTATTAACGTGGAGTCCAGCGGAGCACTTATTGTGATGCCAGCGGCACACTACAGAGGTGAGCTCCCACAGCGCCGGGCACGGGTGCCCTTGTGATGCCAGCGGCACACTACAGAGGTGAGCTCCCACAGCGCCGGGCACGGGTGCCCTTGTGCAGGGGAGTAGGCTTACAGGCCCCAGGAGAAGAGACCAGAGGTCAACAGTGTACAGAAATGCCCAACAGGCTACTGGATCACTATCAACGTGGCGGTGAGACTTATGGTAACGTTGAGACTTTATTAGGAATCTCTGGTGCACGAGGAGTAACCAAAGACGCTGGATCGATCCCACCGTCCTGCTCCGGAGATTATCTTATAGATACTTCACGTTAGAGTGAGGTCCTGGTGTATCCACACTGGACATTGTCAGAATAGTCCTATGGAGAGAGCTTGTCAGCATGGTATCACAGTCCTGTGAAGACATTAAATGATTAACATGGTTAAACTGGATGACTCTGGCCATTATGAGTCTATATCCTAACCTGCCAGAGGACCCAAAACAGAAAACGGGACAGTACGTCAATTTCGCCAGCCGCTTCCGTTTTCCACAACGACGATTACTGGCCTTAGGCAGAGGACCTGTTGCGTTGGTAACAACGGGAGCCAGTCCTACCGTTGCCTCTCCGTTGGTAAGAGTAACAGCGGGAGCCAGTCCTACCGTTGCCTCTCCGTTGGTAAGGGTAACAACGGGAGCCAGTCCTACCGTTATCTCTCCGTTGGTAAGAGTAACAACGGGAGCCAATCCTACCGTTGCCTCTCCGTTGGTAAGGGTAACAACGGGAGCCAGTCTACCGTTATCTCCCCGTTGGTAAGGGTAACAACGGGAGCCAGTCCTACCGTTGCCTCTCCGTTGGTAAGGGTAACAACGGGAGCCAGTCCTACCGTTACCTCCCCGTTGGTAAGGGTAACAACGGGAGCCAGTCCTACCGTTACCTCTCCGTTGGTAAGAGTAACAACGGGAGCCAGTCCTACCGTTACCTCCCCGTTGGTAAGGGTAACAACGGGAGCCAGTCCTACTGTTGCCTCCCCGTTGGTAAGGGTAACAACGGGAGCCAGTCCTACCGTTGCCTCTCCGTTGGTAAGGGTAACAACGGGAGCCAGTCCTACTGTTACCTCTCCGTTGGTAAGGGTAACAACGGGAGCCAGTCCTACCGTTACCTCCCCGTTGGTAAGGGTAACAACGGGAGCCAGTCCTACCGTTACCTCTCCGTTGGTAAGAGTAACAACGGGAGCCAGTCCTACCGTTGCCTCTCCGTTGGTAAGGGTAACAACGGGAGCCAGTCTACCGTTATCTCCCCGTTGGTAAGGGTAACAACGGGAGCCAGTCCTACCGTTACCTCGCCGTTGGTGAGAGTAACAACGGGAGTCAGTCCTACCGTTACCTCTCCGTTGGTAAGAGTAACAACGGGAGTCAGTCCTACCGTTACCTCTCCGTTGGTAAGAGTAACAACGGGAGCCAGTCCTACCGTTACCTCTCCGTTGGTAAGAGTAACAACGGGAGCCAGTCCTACCGTTACCTCTCCGTTGGTAAGGGTAACAACGGGAGCCAGTCCTACCGTTACCTCTCCGTTGGTAAGAGTAACAACGGGAGCCAGTCCTACCGTTACCTCTCCGTTGGTAAGGGTAACAACGGGAGTCAGTCCTACCGTTACCTCTCCGTTGGTAAGGGTAACAACGGGAGCCAGTCCTACCGTTACCTCTCCGTTGGTAAGAGTAACAACGGGAGCCAGTCCTACCGTTGCCTCTCCGTTGGTAACGGTAACAACGGGAGCCAGTCCTACCGTTACCTCTCCGTTGGTAAGGGTAACAACGGGAGCCAGTCCTACCGTTACCTCTCCGTTGGTAACGGTAACAACGAGAGCCAGTCCTACCGTTACCTCTCCGTTGGTAAGAGTAACAACGAGAGCCAGTCCTACCGTTACCTCTCCGTTGGTAACGGTAACAACGAGAGCCAGTCCTACCGTTGCCTCTCCGTTGGTAACGGTAACAACGGGAGACTAACACACGAGCCGTACCAACCTAGCCAGAACCTGCCCAGTATAACAGGAGAGCCAAGAGGTCCACCTCCAGTGCTAGCCACCAGGTGGACAGATGCACCAGGTGGACAGTTGCACAAGGTGGACAGTTGCACCAGGTGGACAGTTGCACCAGGTGGACAGATGCACCAGGTGGACAGTTGCACCAGGTGGACAGATGCACCAGGTGGACAGTTGCACCAGGTGGACAGTTGCACCAGGTGGACAGTTGCACCAGGTGGACAGATGCACCAGGTGGACAGTTGCACCAGGTGGACAGTTGCACCAGGTGGACAGTAGCACCAGGTGGACAGATGCACCAGGTGGAGAGTTGCACCAGGTGGACAGTTGCACCAGGTGGACAGTTGCACCAGGTGGACAGTTGCACCAGGTGGACAGATGCACCAGGTGGACAGTTGCACCAGGTGGACAGATGCACCAGGTGGACAGTTGCACCAGGTGGAGAGTTCTGTGGGTATACTGTGAGGGTTGGTCAGGTATACTGTGAGGGATGGTCAGGTATACTGTGAGGGATGGTCCAGTATATTGTGAGGGATGGTCCAGTATACTGTGAGGGATGGTCCAGTATACTGTGAGGGATGGTCCAGTATACTGTGAGGGATGGTCCAGTATACTGTGAGGAATGGTCCAGTATACTGTGAGGGATGGTCAAGTATACTGTGAGGGGTGGTCTGGTATACTGTGAGGGATGGTCCAGTATATTGTGATGGATGGTCCAGTATACTGTGAGGGATGGTCCAGTATACTGTGAGGGATGGTCCAGTATACTGTGAGGGATGGTCAGGCATACTGTGAGGGATGGTCCGGTATACTGTGAGGGATGGTCCGGTATACTGTGAGGGATGGTCCAGTATACTGTGAGGGATGGTCAGGTATACTGTGAGGGATGGTCTGGTATACTGTGAGGGATGGTCCGGTATACTGTGAGGGATGGTCTGGTATACTGTGAGGGATGGTCTGGTATACTGTGAGGGATGGTCTGGTATACTGTGAGGGATGCTCCAGTATACTGTGAGGGATGGTCTGGTATACTGTGTGGGATGGTCCAGTATACTGTGAGGGATGGTCTGGTATACTGTGTGGGATAGTCAGGTATACTGTGAGGGATGGTTCAGTATACTGTGAGGGATGGTCCGGTATACTGTGAGGGATGGTACAGTATACTGTGAGGGATGGTCTGGTATACTGTGTGGGATGGTCCAGTATACTGTGAGGGATGATCCAGTATACTGTGAGGGATGGTCCGGTATACTGTGAGGGATGGTCCAGTATACTGTGAAGGATGGTCCAGTATACTGTGAGGGATGGTCCAGTATACTGTGAGGGATGGTCCAGTATACTGTGAGGGATGGTCCGGTATACTGTGAGGGATGGTCCAGTGTACTGTGAGGGATGGTCCGGTATACTGTGAGGGATGGTCCGGTATATTGTGAGGGATGGTCAGGTATACTGTGAGGGGTGGTCTGGTATACTGTGAGGGATGGTCCAGTATACTGTGTGGGATGGTCCAGTATACTGTGAGAGATGGTCCGGTATACTGTGTGGGATGGTCCGGTATACTGTGAGGGATGGTCCGGTATACTGTGAGGGATGGTCCAGTATACTGTGAAGGATGGTCCAGTATACTGTGAGGGATGGTCTGGTATACTGTGAGGGATGGTCCAGTATACTGTGAGAGATTGTCCGGTATACTGTGTGGGATGGTCCAGTATACTGTGAGGGATGATCCAGTATACTGTGTGGGATGGTCCAGTATACTGTGAGGGATGGTCCAGTATACTGTGTGGGATGGTCCAGTATACTGTGTGGGATGGTCCAGTATACTGTGAGGGATGATCCAGTATACTGTGAGGGATGGTCCAGTATACTGTGAGGGATGGTCAGGTATACTGTGAGGGATGGTCCAGTATACTGTGTGGATGGTCCAGTATACTGTGAGGGATGGTCCAGTATACTGTGAGGGATGGTCCAGTATACTGTGAAGGATGGTCCAGTATACTGTGAGGATGGTCCAGTATACTGTGAGGGATGGTCCAGTATACTGTGAGGGATGGTCCAGTATACTGTGAGGGATGGTCCAGTATACTGTGAGGGATGGTCCAGTATACTGTGTGGGATGGTCCAGTATACTGTGAGGGATGGTTGAGTATACTGTGAGGGATGGTTGAGTATACTGTGAGGGATGGTCCAGTATACTGTGAAGGATGGTCCAGTATACTGTGAGGGATGGTCCAGTATACTGTGAGGGATGGTCCAGTATACTGTGAGGGATGGTCCAGTATACTGTGAAGGATGGTCCAGTATACTGTGAGGGATGGTCCAGTATACTGTGAGGGATGGTCCAGTATACTTTGAGGGATGGTCCAGTATACTGTGAGTGATGGTCCAGTATACTGTGAGGGATGGTCTGGTATATTGTGAGGGATGGTCCAGTATACTGTGAGGGATGGTCCAGTATACTGTGAGGGATGGTCCAGTATACTGTGAGGGATGGTCCAGTATACTGTGTGGGATGGTCCAGTATACTGTGAGGGATGGTCCAGTATACTGTGAGGGATGGTCCAGTATACTGTGAGGGATGGTCTAGTATACTGTGAGGGATGGTCCAGTATACTGTGAGGGATGGTCCGGTATACTGTGAGGGATGGTCCGGTATACTGTCTATATTTTTTTCCAGTTATTCTCAGAACTATTTATGAAATTGTCATTTTAATTAAGTATCGTTATTTATTTCCGTTATACTGTCAGTGTTAAAAGTATATTATTGACATTATTGTCTGGTATAGCTTATGAATGAACTGGGAACTGGTGACGGAAGCGGTACGACATGTTTGTCCCGCCGCCGGCAGCGCAGCCCAGGCAGAGCGAGGGGTCGGCTCGCTGAGTGCGGGTCTCTCGCGCCAGTTCGCTTCTGTGTGTTGAGGAGTGAGGGTGTGTCTCTCGTAAATCTTGGGAAGTTTTGTGCGTTCCCTGTTTTGGAAAGGCAGTTGTTGTTTTGCCGGCTCTTATATAAATGAGATGAGAACTAAACACATATATGTGATACCTTTATTATAAATTGGAACAACACGCTGGTGACATACAAACATTTATTAATAAGGTGAGTTCGATTTTTATTGTTATTTATTTAATGTATGTGAAATAATTGCCAGCCCCCACAAGGCGTAGTTTTTTACTGATAAATCCGGCTGTAGTTTACCAAATAAACATATACGAGAAAGTAACTATTTATTACAGATTAGTGTCAACAATTTCTGTAATTTAGTGGCATTTGTACGACGCTGACATGTTAGTTGAAAACCTTGCGTTATTATATATATATATATATATATATATATATATATATATATATATATATATATATATATATATATATATATAAAATTACGAGTAATGGGTGCTCAAGAGCCTAGCCCCGTAGGCCGTGCAGTCATTGGACCCCACATTGGTCGATTCTCATGTCTGGTCAAGACGGTTGGGCACGTTTAGTTAGGCCTAAACCCGATGTATTTAGAACATATCCGGGAGCTAGACGACTGTTGTGGATTGCATCTTGGTTAAGCCTAACAAACACATCCTGTTCGAGACAGTGGTAAACAAAAATGTAAAATATAGAAATTTCCGATGAATTACAGGCCGGGTTGCTCATATTATTGCCTGCACACGTCTTGCAGGCTGGCCTGTAACCTTGTAACAGCTGCAGGCTGGCCTGTAACCTTGTAACAGCTGCAGGCTGGCCTGTGACCGTTGCAGGCTGGCCTGTGTAACCTTGTGATAATTGCAGGCTTACCAGTGGCTTCGTGACAGCTGCAGGCTGGCCTGTGTGACTTGTGATAATTGCAGGCTGTTCTGACTTTGTAACAGCTGCAGGCTGGCCAGTGTGGCCTCGTTACAGTAACAGGCTGGCCTGTGCGACTTGTGATAATTGCAGGCTGTTCTGACCTTGTAACAGTTGCAGGCTGGTCTGTGTGGTCTCGTGATAGTTGCAGGCTGGCCTGTATGACTTTGTGAGAGTTACAGGCTGGCCAGTGTGACCTTGTGACAGCTGCAGGCTGGCCAGTGTGACCTTGTGACAGCTGCAGGCCGGCCTGTGTGACCTTGTGGCAGCTGCAGGCTGGCCTGTGTGACCTTGTGACAGCTGCAGGCTGGCCTGTGTGACCTTGTGACAGCTGCAGGCTGGCCTGTGTGACCTTGTGACAGCTGCAGGCTGGCCAGTGTGACCTTGTGACAGCTGCAGGCTGGCCAGTGTGACCTTGTGACAGCTGCAGGCTGGCCTGTGTGACCTTGTGACAGCTGCAGGCTGGCCAGTGTGACCTGGTGAGAGTTACATACCTGGAGAGGTTTCGGGAGTTCTACTTCCCCATCCCTGCCTGAGGCCAGGCTCGACTTGAGATAACTTGATCCACCAGGCTGTTGCCTGGAGCGGCCCGCAGGCCAACATATCCATCACAGCCCGGTTGGTCCGGCACTTCTTGAAGAAAACAATCTTGTTTCCTCTTGAAGATGTCCACGGTTGTTCCGGCAATATTTCTTATGCTCGCTGGGAGGGTGTTGAACAACCGCGGACCTCTGATGTTTATACCGTGTTCTCTGACTGTGCCCATGGCACCTCTGCTCTTCACTGGTTCTATTATTGTGGGGGTTTGTTATTCTACACATATTTCAAGTCAAGGCGGCGTCCATCACTCTCACTACAGATTCTGCTACTCATCTGCTCAACTGTTGTTTCCATTCCGAATTTCGATGGATATTTCTATCTAAGATGGATTCTCGCTATTACTGATTCTCTCCCTCGTCCTCCTCCTCTTCGGCCATAATGATGGGATTGACAGCTGCAACCATGTTGTACCATCGTACAGATTCACTGGTTGTGCTTCTATCCTCCTTTCCTCAGTTACCTTGTCACGGTGATGTTGCCTGACAATACCTCTAATTTGTAGTAGAGTCTTGGGTATGAAGTATTCAATATGGTCTCCTTCAGCGCCTTCAGCAGCCAGCACATCTGCTCGTTCATTCCCACATATTCCAACATGGGAGGGGATCCCCAACATGGGAGGGGATCCCCAACATGGGAGGGAGATCCCCAACATGGGAGGGAGATCCCCAACATGGGAGGGGAGCCCCAACATGGGAGGGGAGCCCCAACATGGGAGGGGATCCCCAACATGGGAGGGAGATCCCCAACATGGGAGGGAGATCCCCAACATGGGAGGGAGATCCCCAACATGGGAGGGAAGCCCCAACATGGGAGGGAAGCCCCAACATGGGAGGGAGATCCCCAACATGGGAGGGAGATCCCCAACATGGGAGGGAAGCCCCAACATGGGAGGGGATCCCCAACATGGGAGGGAGATCCCCAACATGAGAGGGCATCCCCAACATGGGAGGGGAGCCCCAACATGGGAGGGGATCCCCAACATGAGAGGGGAGCCCCAACATGGGAGGAGAGCCCCAACATGGGAGGGGATCCCCAACATGGGAGGGAGATCCCCAACATGGGAGGGGAGCCCCAACATGGGAGGGGAGCCCCAACATGGGAGGGGAACCCCAACATGGGAGGGGAGCCCCAACATGGGAGGGGATCCCCAACATGGGAGGGGAGCCCCAACATGGGAGGGGAGCCCCAACATGGGAGAGGAACCCCAACATGGGAGGGGAGCCCCAACATGGGAGGGGATCCATAAAATCTTGGCGACTAACCTGATTGGTAAGTACTCTCACAGCTCTCTTGATCTCAGCGACTATCGCAAGATTTTCTGCCCGATTTTTACTTAGGCTTTGTAGCGCTGCTTTTGAATCAGTGCAGATCACTGCGCCATTAGTGTTTCGTTCAAGGAATATTAACGCCATAACAATGGCAGTTAGCTCTGCTTTGAAGAGGCATAGTTCTCAATACGTGCTTTTTCTTCATTTCCGCGTTGAAAGGCATTATTCCTAATTACCGTGTATGCTGCACCAGCCCTGCCATTGACAGGGTTAGATGACCTGTCAGTGTAGATTTGATTTAATTTATCTCCGGCTTCTTTATAAATTTCCTCGAGATACTTGTGCCTCATTTCTTGTGGTATCATGTTGGACTTTTTCGTTGCCATTTCATTAATGATGATCTTGCAAGAGTCATCCTCCCAGGGAGGTAACCTCTCTACAGGCAGGAGCTCACGGGCTTGCTCAAGCAGGTGAAGCTCTTCCAGGTAGCAGACTGATCTGTGATGCCATTTTTTGCTTCTCCTGTTTCCTCCTGTAAGTAACACAGGAATCTTAATTGCAAGCTTCGCATTCAGTTCTTTAATTGTGTTTTTGTGTTGGTCAGGCACTTCTTGCAAGAGCCTGTCCAAGTGCATCTTGAATACCTCCAACTTAGTTCCGGCAATATTTCAAATGCTTGCTGGGAGGGTGTTGAGCAGCTGTGGACCTCTGATGTTCAGACGGTGTTCTCTGATAGTGCCTATGGCACCTCTACTCTTTACCGGTTCTATTATGCATTTTCTTCTGTACCTTTCGCTCCAGTATGTTGTTATTCTACTGTGCAAATTTGGGACCTGGCCCTCCAGTATCGTCCATGTATATATTATTTGATAACTTTCTCGTTTCCTTTCCAGAGTACAAGTTGAGAGCTTAGAGACGGTCTCAATAGTTTAGATATTTTATCGCGTCTATGCGTGTCGTATATGTTCTCTGTATTCCCTCTAACTCAGCAATCTCTCCCGCTCTGAAAGACGGGACAGTACTAGAGATTTTAATAGTGTTAGCCCCGCTGTGGGCTCCCTGGATTTAAACGTTCTCATAATCCATTGCAGGCTGGCCAGTGTGACCTTGTGACAGCTGCAGGCTGTCCTGTGTGACCTTGTGACAGCTGCAGGCTGTCCTGTGTGACCTTGTGACAGTTGCAGGCTGGCCAGTGTGACCTTGTGACAGTTACAGGCTGGCCAGTGTGACCTTGTGACAGTTACAGGCTGGCCTGTGTGACCTTGTGACAGTTACAGGCTGGCCAGTGTGACCTTGTGACAGTTACAGGCTGGCCTGTGTGACCTTGTGACAGTTACAGGCTGGCCAGTGTGACCTTGTGACAGTTACAGGCTGGCCAGTATGACCTTGTGACAGTTGCAGGCTGGCCTGTGTGACCTTGTGACAGTTACAGGCTGGCCAGTGTGACCTTGTGACAGTTACAGGCTGGCCAGTGTGACCTTGTGACAGTTGCAGGCTGTCCTGTGTGACCTTGTGACAGTTGCAGGCTGTCCTGTGTGACCTTGTGACAGTTGCAGGCTGGCCAGTGTGACCTTGTGACAGTTACAGGCTGGCCAGTGTGACCTTGTGCCAGCTGCAGGCTGGCCAGTGTGACCTTGTGACAGCTGCAGGCTGGCCAGTGTGACCTTGTGACAGCTGCAGGCTGGCCAGTGTGACCTTGTGACAGCTGCAGGCTGGCCAGTGTGACCTTGTGACAGTTACAGGCTGGCCAGTGTGACCTTGTGCCAGCTGCAGGCTGGCCAGTGTGACCTTGTGACAGTTGCAGGCTGGCCAGTGTGACCTTGTGACAGCTGCAGGCTGGCCAGTGTGACCTTGTGACAGTTACAGGCTGGCCAGTGTGACCTTGTGACAGCTGCAGGCTGGCCAGTGTGACCTTGTGACAGCTGCAGGCTGGCCAGTGTGACCTTGTGACAGCTGCAGGCTGGATAATAACAGTTGTTTGTTACACTGACGTTAGAGGCAGGTTGTGGATAATATCTGCAAGTACTGGCTAGATGTTGACGAACTTCGTATATTGTGTGTTGGATAGTAAACTCATGCATGCCGCAGGCGGGATAGTAAACACCGCAGGCGGGGTAGTAGACCAATGCGGTTGTTACAGGTTGGATAATGGCTATCGCGTTGTTTGCAGGATGTACTCACCTAGTTGTGCTTGCGGGGGTTGAGCTCTGGCTCTTTGGTCCCGCCTCTCAACTGTCAATCAACTGGTGTACAGATTCCTGAGCCTGGTTGATACCTGGTTGATGGGGTTCTGGGAGTTCTTCTACTTCCCAAGCCGGCCCGAGGCCAGGCTTGACTTGTGAGAGTTTGGTCCACCAGGCTGTTGCTTGGAGCGGCCCGCAGAGCCACATACCCACCACAGCCCGGTTGGTCCGGACTTCTCTTAGAAAATAGTCCAGTTTTCTCTTGAAATGTCGCTGGTTGTTCCGGCAATATTTCTTATAGTCGCTGGGAGGACGTTGAACAACCGCGGACCTCTGATGTTTATACAGTGCTCTCTGATTGTGCCTATGGCACCTCTGCTCTTCACTGGATCAATCTTGCATTTCCTTCCATATCGTTCACTCCAGTACGTTGTTATTTTACTGTGTAGATTTGGTACTTGCCCTCCAGTATTTTCCACGTGTATATTATTTGGTATCTCTCTCGTCTCCTTTCTAGAGAGTACATTTGGAGAGCTTTGAGACGATCCCAATAATTAGGTGTTTTATCTCGTCTATGCGTGCCGTATATGTTCTCTGTATTCCCTCTTTTCAGCATCTCTCCTGCTCTGAAGGGGGAAGTGAGTACTGAGCAGTATTCGAGACGGGACAACACAAGTGACTTGAGAGTACAACCATTGTGATGGGATCCCTGATTTGAAAGTTCTCGTAATCCATTCCATCATTTTTCTGGCTGATGCGATATTT
>WNGS01158394.1:60858-72530 GCA_020271785.1 Procambarus virginalis
CTCACAGTAACACCCCCACAGTAACACCCTCACATAACACCCCCACAGTAAACACCCCCACCAGTAACACCCCATACAGTACCTGGTTGATACCTGGTTGATGGGGTTTGGGAGTTCTTCTACTCCCCAAGCCCGGCCCGAGGCCAGGCTCGACTTGTGAGAGTTTGGTCCACTAGGCTGTTGCTTGGAGCGGCCCGCAGGCCCACATACCCACCACAGCCCGCTGGTCCGGAACTTCTCTTAGAAAACCGTCCAGTTTTCTCTTGAAGATGTCCACGGTTGTTCCGGCAATATTTCTTATAGTCGCTGGGAGGACGTTGAACAACCGCGGACCTCTGATGTTTATACAGTGCTCTCTGATTGTGCCTATGGCACCTCTGCTCTTCACTGGATCAATCTTGCATTTTCTTCCATATCGTTCACTCCAGTACGTTGTTATTTTACTGTGCAGATTTGGGACCTGGCCCTCCAGTATTTTATATGTATATATTATTTGGTATCTCTCTCGTCTCCTTTCTAGTGAGTACATTTGGAGAGCTTTGAGACGATCCCAATAATTTAGGTGTTTTATCTCGTCTATGCGTGCCGTATATGTTCTCTGTATTCCCTCTATTTCAGCAATCTCTCCTGCTCTGAAGGGGGAAGCGAGTACTGAGCAGTACTCGAGACGGGACAACACAAGTGACTTGAAGAGTACAACCATTGTGATGGGATCCCTGGATTTGAAAGTTCTCGTAATCCATCCGATCATTTTTCTGGCTGACGCGATATTTGCTTGGTTATGCTCCCTAAACGTTAGGTCGTCGGACATCATTATTCCCAAATCCTTGACATGCTGTTTTTCTACTATGGAAAGATTCGATTGTGTTTTGTACCCTGTATTATGTTTAAGGTCCTCATTTTTGCCTTACCTGAGTAACTGAAATTTATCACTGTTAAACATCGTGTTATTTTCTGCTGCCCAATCGAAAACTTTGTTGACATCTGTTTGTAGTTTATCAGTGTCTTCAGCAGAGGTAATTTTCATGCTGATTTTGTGTCATCGGCAAAGGACGACACGAAGCTGTGACGTGTATTTTTGTCTATATCAGATATGAGAATAAGGAACAGTAGCGGTGCAAGGACTGTACCTCGAGGTACAGAGCTTTTAACATCGCTTGGACTCGATTTTATCTGATTGACTGTTACTCTTTGTGTTCTGTTCGACAGGAAATTGAGTATCCAGCGTCCTACTTTTCCAGTTATTTCCATTGACCTCATTTTGTGAGCTATCACCCCATGGTCACATTTGTCGAACGCCTTTGCAAAGTCTGTGCATACAACATCTGCATTTTGCTTTTCTTCTAGGGCTTCTGTGAATTTGTCATAGTGGTTGTGTAACTGTGACAGACAGGATCTTCCCGCTCTAAATCCATGTTGTCCTGGATTGTGCAATTCATTGTTTTCCATAAAACTAGAAATTTGATTCCTAATCACTTTCAAACACTTTTATTATGTGTGATGTTAGTGCAACTGACCTATAATTTTTTGCCAAGGCTTTACTCCCCCCCTTGTGCAACGGAGCTATATCTGCAGATTTAAGTGCTGCTGGTATCTCCCCTGTATCCAGGCTCTTTCTCCATATTACGCTGAGTGCTCTCGCTACTGGTACTTTACATTTCTTTATGAATATTGAATTCCATGAGTCAGGCCCAGGGGCCGAGTGCATGGGCATATTGTCAATTTCTCTTTCAAAGTCTTCCGAGTTTGTGGTAATATCCGTTATATTATCTGCAGCTTGAATGTCATTCATAAAGAAGCTGTCTGGGTCATCAACTTTCATGTTGTTTATTGGTGTGCTAAACATAGCCTCATACTGGCTTCTTAGAATTTCACTAATCTCTTTGTCGTCCTCTGTGTACGTACCTTCATTTGTAATTAACGGTCCAATACTGGTCGAGGTTTTGAATTTTGATTTTGCGTATGTGAAAAAATATTTAGGATTTTTCCTTATCTCTTGTATAGCTTTCTGTTCCAATTCCATTTCCTCAGACTCATATGATCGCTTCAACGTTTGTTCTATTTCTTCGATCTCCCTGCTTAGGCTTATTTTCCTTGCTTGTGATAGTTGTGTCTGCGAAGCATTTCCGTTATTTTTTCCTTCTCCTGTACAGTCGTCTGCGTTCTCTTTCTAGAGTGGTCCTCTTTCTGCCCCTCCTCACCGGCACGTGCTTCAAGCAGACCTTGTAAGCTTCAGCTGTCAGTTGAGCTATTCCCTGTGTGGGAGTTTTGTCGCTTAAGACCGTCTCGCATTGAATGGTTGCAAGGTTTACATTTATTTTTTCGCAGTCAATCCTCTTATTGTTGAAATTGAATTGATTGAATATTCCTTCTCGCTTGTTGGGTCTCTTAGACCTAGTACCGTTATTTATGCTAGTTCGCACTTCAATGAGCTTATGGTCTGAGTATGAAGTATCTGAGATTGTTATGTCTCTGATTAGTTCATCATTGTTTGTGAATATCAAGTCTAGTGTGTTTTCGTTCCTAGTTGGTTCTGTAATCTGTTGATTGAGCGAGAATTTGTCACAGAATCTCAAAAGTTCTCTGACCTGTGGCTGGTTATTTCCCGGGTCATTCCCTGCTATGATACTTGTGTTTGCCATTCTCCATCGGTAATTTAGACTCGGTAAACTGAAATCTCCAAGGAAGATAATATCTGGAGCTGGGTTTGCTAGGTCATCAAGTATGTTCTCTATTGTGTGCATCTGTTCTGTGAATTCCTCAACCGTTGTATCTGGCGGTTTATATATTAGAATAATAATTAGGTTTAGTTTCTCTACCTTAATTCCAAGTACCTCTACCACCTCATTAGTTGAGTTTAGTAGTTCTGTGCATACCAGGTCCTCTTTAATATACAGACCTACTCCTCCATTTGACCTAGTTTTTCTATCACATCTGTATAAATTATAATTTGGAATCCAGATTTCACCATCCATGTAATCTTTTGTATGAGTTTCCGTGAATGCCCAAAATATTGAGTTTGACTCTAATAGGAGGCCATTTTTGAACTTAACTTTATTTCTTGACTTTTGCTTTAAATCTTAAATGTTTCCAAATATGAATGATTGTCCATATTGTGTGTCACTTCTGGAAGGTTTGGTGGTTCTCCCTCCTCTCTACCCTGACCCAGGGTGTGTTGTTGTGGCAATGGTTTGTCCAGGTTTGGAAGTGATACTGGGGAGTGTGGTAGTCTCTGTGTAGTTGGGGGGTGTAGTATGTGTGGGCTTGATGACGAACCGGAGTCCAGTCTTGGGTATTTCCCCCTCTCCATCCGTATTCCTGCCACGTTTCTGCCTGTCTGTTTCTCCCTCTGTTTCTGCCTGCCTCTAAAAAAGCACTCACCTAGAAGCTTCCAGTACTCACCTGGAAGCTTCCAGTACTCACCTGGAAGCTTCCAGTACTCACCTGGAAGCTTCCAGTACTCACCTGGAAGCTTCCAGTACTCACCTGGAAGCTTCCAGTACTCACCTGGAAGCTTCCAGTACTCACCTAGAAGCTTCCAGTACTCACCTGGAAGCTTCCAGTACTCACCTGGAAGCTTCCAGTACTCACCTGGAAGCTTTCAGTACTCACCTGGAAGCTTCCAGTACTCACCTGGAAGCTTCCAGTACTCACCTGGAAGCTTCCAGTACTCACCTGGAAGCTTCCAGTACTCACCTGGAAGCTTCCAGTACTCACCTGGAAGCTTCCAGTACTCACCTGGAAGTATACCACAGGTATACTCCAGGTGTACCAATGACGAGAAAGTCTGAAGGGGGGGGGGTTGGACTTTCACTGCATTTTATTAGGACTTTTAAGGCACTGTTTAATTCGGAATTCAATGCGATATAAGTGTAGTTAGTGGTGGTAGTTAACAGTGACTACTGGATAGTTCCTTATGCCTTAACTTTAATGAGGCTGTCCTATGTTCACCTTGTCTATTCTCCCTCAGTATCGTGTATGCCGTGATCATGTCTCCTATGGTCTTTTGATTTTCCTAAGAGTTGTGAGATTGAATTCCTTCCATCTGCTTAGTTCCTTGTGCGGGGCTTCGAGCATCTGGAAGCTGTGGTGCTGCATGTATCAGCCTTACCAGGTGGGTCTGGGCCTGTCAGCTCGCTGTCAAGGCCACGGGGCTGTCAAGCCGTGTCTGCTGACTGTCAAGACGTGTCTGCTGACTGTCAAGACGTGTCTGGTGACTGTCAAGCCGTGTCTGGTGACTGTCAAGCCTTGACAGGTGAGCGTCAAGCCTTGACAGGTGACCTGCACCTGTAGCTCCTACTGCTCGTTTAAGGAGGATTTCTTCCGTTTCTGTGTTGTTGTCCTCCTGAGGCCTGACGGCTGAGTGGACAGCGATCGGGATTCGTAGTCCTGCGGGTCCGGGTTCGATCCCCCGGCGGAGGCGGAAACAAAAGGGCAGAGTTTTTTCACCCTGATACCCCCTGTTCACCTAGGAGTAAATAGGTACCTGGGAGTTAGACAGCTGCTACGGGCTGCTTCCTGGGGATGTGTAACAAAAAGGAGGCCTGGTCGAGGACCGGGCCGCGGGGACGCTAAGCCCCGAAATCATCTCAAGATAACCACCTCAATGTCACCTCTGGGCATCGGATATCTCCGTAACCTTTTAATTTACTAGACTAAAGATATATATATATATATATATATATATATATATATATATATATATATATATATATATATATATAAGAAAATTTATAGTTATTTTTTTTGTTAACTTTCTCACAGTTAAGTGTGTTTGTGGAGGGTTTTCGACGCGGAATTGGTGTTTTTAGCGGCAAAATACAAGCGTTTTAAGCCAGAAATGTTCTTGAGCAAGAACCTGGGTTGGATATTTTCAAGAAAAATACATTTTGCCAGCATTGTGAAACTGACCTGAAGCGGCCTTATAGTATTATGTTCAAAAACACGTGTGTGTGTGTACTCACCTATATGTACTCACCTATATGTGTCTGCAGGATCGAGCATTGACTCTTGGATCCCGCCTTTCGAGCATCAGTTGTTTACAGCAATGACTCCTATCCCATTTCCCTATCATACCTGGTTTTAAAATTATGAATAGTATTGGCTTCCACAACCTGTTCCTTAAGTGCATTCCATTTTCCCACTACTCTCACGCTAAAAGAAAACTTCCTAACATCTCTGTGACTCATCTGAGTTTCTAACTTCCATCCATGTCCCCTCGTTCTGTTACTATTCCGTGTGAACATTTCGTCTATGTCCACTCTGTCAATCCCTCTGAGTATTTTATACGTTCCTATCATGTCCCCCCTCTCCCTTCTTCTTTCTAGTGTCGTAAGGCATAGTTCCCCCAGGCGCTCCTCATACCCCATCCCTCGTAGCTCTGGGACGAGTCTCGTTGCAAACCTCTGAACCTTTTCCAGTTTCATTATGTGCTTCTTTAGATGGGGACTCCATGATGAGGCGGCATACTCTAAGACTGGCCTCACGTAGGCAGTGTAAAGCGCCAAGAGCTCAAAGCTCAACCTCAACCTCAGCTCAGCCCACCAAAGCTTTGTGTGTGTGTGTGTGTGTGCGTGTACTCACCTATTTGTACTCACCTATTTGTGCTTGCGGGGGTTGAGCTTTGGCTCTTTGGTCCCGCCTCTCAACTGTCAATCAACCGGTGTACAGATTCCCGAGCCTACTGGGCTCTATCATATCTACCCTTGAAACTGTGTATGGAGTCAGCCTCCACCACATCACTGCCTAATGCATTCCATCCGTTAACTACTCTGACACTGAAAAAGTTCCTTCTAACGTCTCTGTGGCTCATGTGGGTACTCAGTTTCTACCTGTGTCCCCTTGTTCGCGTCCCCCCAGTGTTGAATAGTTTGTCCTTGTCTACCCGGTCGATTCCTCTGAGGATTTTGTAGGTTGTGATCATATCTCCCCTTACTCTTCTGTCTTCCAGTGTCGTAAGGTGCATTTCCCGCAGCCTTTCCTCGTAACTCATGCCTCTTAGTTCTGGGACTAGTCTAGTGGCATACCTTTGGACTTTTTCCAGCTTCGTCTTGTGCTTGACAAGGTACGGGCTCCATGCTGGGGCTGCATACTCCAGGATTGGTCTTACATATGTGGTGTACAAGATTCTGAATGATTCCTTACACAGGTTCCTGAACGCTGTTCTGATGTTAGCCAGCCTCGCATATGCCGCAGATGTTATCCTTTTTATGTGGGCTTCAGGAGACAGTTTGGTGTGATATCAACTCCTAGATCTTTCTCTCTGTCCGTTTGCATTAAGTAATTCATCTCCTATTCTGTATCCTGTGTCTGGCCTCCTGTTTCCACTGCCTAGTTTCATTACTTTTACTTTTGCATTTACTCGGGTTGAACTTCAACAGCCATTTGTTGGACCATTCACTCAGTCAGTCTGTCTAGGTCGTCTTGTAGCTCCTACTATCGTCGTCAGTTTCAATCCTCCTCATAATTTTTGCATCATCGGCAATCATTGAGAGAAACGATTCTATACCTCTGGGAGATCATTTACATATATCAGAAACAGTATAGGTCCAAGGACTGACCCTGCGGGACTCCCTCGTAACGTCTCGCCAATCTGAGACCTCGACCCCTCACACTGACTCTTGTCTCCTGTTGCTTAGGTACTCCTGTATCCAACGAGTACACTTCCCTTTCACTCCAGCCTGAATCTCGAGCTTTTTCACTAGCCTCTTGTGGTGCACTGTATAAAAGGCTTTCTGACAATCCAAAAATATGCAAGTCTGCCCAACCTTCTCTTTCTTGCCTTATTTTTGTGTTGCGTACCTGGTCCTAGAATTCAAGTAACCCCTGTGAGGCAGGACCTGCCCATCCCTGAATCCATGTTGGTGCTGTGTTACAAAGTTCTTTCGACTCCAGGTGCTCCACTAGCTTTCTTCGCACAATCTTCTCCATCAGCTTGCATGGTATGCAGGTTAGGGACACTGCCTGTAATTCAGTGCCTCCTGTCTATCCCGGTTCTTGTATATCGGGACTACATTAGCTGCTTTCCAAATTTCTGGCAGTTCCCCTGTTGCCCGAGATTTGTCATACACTATGGAGAGTGGGTAGGCACAGTTCTTCTGCACCTTCCTTAAGTATCCAAGGAGAGATTCCCATCTGGGGCCTATAGCCTTTGTCACATCCAACTCTAGTAAACAACTTTCTTACTTCCCCGCTTTGTAATCTCAAACTCTTCCAGTGGTTCCTGGCTAGCTATCCCCTCTCTTAACCTCTGGGATTTCTCCTAGTTCTAGGGTGAAGACCTCTTGGAATTTCTTGTTCAATTCCTCACACAACTTCCTTGTCGTTTGTAGGTGAATTCCTTCTGCCCCTATCCTTACATTTCATAACCTGTTCCTTTACTGTGGTTTTCTCCTGATGTGGCTATGCCACAATTTAGGCCTGAGTCTTCTTGCTCTTGCTTGCGATGTCGTTTCGTATTGTCTTTCCGCCTCTCTTCTCATCCTGACATATTCATTCCTGCATTCTGGTATCTTTCTCTGCTCTCCAGTGTCCTGTTATTCCTATAGTTTCTCCATGTCCTTTTACTTTGTTGCTTAGCTAGCCTACCTCTTTGATTAAACCATGGGTTTCTCATCTTCATTTCACTGTTTTTCCTTTTGGGCTGGGACAAACTGTTTGCGCTTCCTTCCACTTTTGCGTGATGTAGTCCATCATATCTTGGGCCGTCTTTTCCCTGAGCTCTGTTTCCCATGCTTATGTCTGTTAGGAATTTTCTTATCTCCTCATAGTTTCCTTTTCGGTTATCTAACCTTTTGGTTTCAGTATCTCTCCTCGAGTTCAATAACCCTTCTCATCAGGTACTCAAACTCCAATACACTGTTGTCGCTCATCCCTACTGGGGCCTCAAAACCGATTTCTCTTATGTCAGAGTCGTTCAGGGTTGAAGACCAGGTCGAGTCTCGCTGGTTCGTCATTTCCCTTCATCCTTGTGGTTCTCTGACATGCTGGGTTAAGAAGTTTCTAGTCACCACCTCGAGTAGTTTTGGCTCTCCCCGTATCCGCGCCGCCATGCGGTTCCTTGTTCTCCCATCAATTCTTCCGTGATTGAAGTCCCCCATGATGAGCAGGTGGATCTATTCTACAGCAGCAGAGGCTGCCCTCTCAATTATAGTGTTAACTGCCATGTTGTTATTTTCATACTCTTGATTGGGTCTTCTGTCATTGTGGTGGAGGGTGATATATTACTGCTACTACTATCCTTGGTCCTCCATTGTCATGGTGCCTGCTATGTAATATCTGAACTCCTCACAGCCCGGGATAGCCATCTCATTAAAACTCCAGTCCTTCCTCCATGATTAGGGCCACTCGCTCCTCCCCTACCTTCCCTCTCTTCCTTATTACTGTTGTACTCCTGGGGAAAAACAGCATTCGTTATGATTCCAGAGATTTTTGTCTCGGTGAGTCCGATTACATCTGGTTCACCTCTTGTGCTCTTTCCCTTAGTTCACTTGTCTTGCTTGTGATCCCATCTATGTTCGAGTACATTTACCCTGAAACTGACTCTCTTCTGCTTCTCCTCTTGGGGGGACCCTGTGGGGTCTGGGGTGAGCGGGAGCTTGGAGGATCTGGTATGGGTAGACTGGTGGAGGAGGAAGGGCTTGGGGGGGTGGAGGGGAGGGGGAGGGAGGGAAGGGTGGGTGGGTGGAGGGGGAGGGTAGAGGGGGAGGGTGAGAGGGAAGGGTTGGGGGTGTGGGTGGTGAGAGGGGGAGGGTTGAGGGGGTGAGAGAGAGGAGGTTGGGGGGATGGGGGAGAAGGGGGGGTTTGGGTTGGAGGCAGTATAGGGGGGAGGGCTTGGGGGGCTTGGGGGGAAAGGGAAGGCTGAGGTGTGTGAGGAAGAGGGGAGGGTGTTGGGGATTGGTGGAGAGGGGAAGGCTTAGGTGGGGGTGGGGGAGAGTGGGGGGCTTAGGGGGGAGGTGAGAACGGAGGGCTTGTGGGTGGGAGAGACTGGAGGGCATGTGGGAGAAGGCGAGGGCGTGGGGGGATGGGGAGAAGGGTGGTCCTGGGGGGAGGGGGGAGTGGGAGGAGGGGGATGAGCAGGAGGAGGGAGGTGAGTGGGAGAAGAGGGGGTGGGGGGGGAAGGGGTGATTTGGGTGGGTACTTATTGGAGGGCTGACAGGGGTTGGGGCAGGGTGAGGTGTCTGTTGAGTAGGAATGTTGGGATGGTGTCGCACTCCCTGTGGGTAGTGCATTGTTTGAAGTGGGTTCCCCACTCCCCTCTGGGATTGTGTGGATCGGGGTTGTGGCTCCCTGATTCCTTTCTCTCTCCCTGCGCTCCTTCCTCGCGTCTGCTGCCTGCTTCTCTCTTCCCTTGTCATATCCCTTTTTTTTAACTTCTGTACATATGCTAGTCCACTCTTCCTTTCTAACAGTTCCTCTTTCGTGCTTACGCTCATGAATACCACCTTTATCATTCGGCTCTGTCCTTGTTGTACTTTCCAAGCCTGAAAACCTTTTCAACATTTTGTACAGTTCCCTCCAAGCGCACCTCTTTAAGGATCTCTTTAACTATGTTTTTGTCCTTGTCTCTCCTCTCCTGTGGCACTGGCCCCTGTTTTGCTCTTTAATGCCAGACACTACTACTGCTCTTTTTCTCTCTATCAGCCGGCTAGTACATCTAGCTGCTTCCTGAGAGGAGGCAACTTCCATGGCACCTTCTTTACCTGCAGACCTGGCCTCAGGGCTCTTTTTAATCATTTCAGCAATTGAGAGCTGAGGTGTTGAGGTCCCCTCCACAGTAGCATTCCTGTCTCCCTGAGGCACGGTTTGTGTCTGGTATTGTGGAGAAGTCTCCTTCAGGCATCTTATCTCCTCCTTTGCTGCCATTAGTTCATCCTGCGTGTGTGTGGTGTGTGTGTGTGTGTGGGTGTGTTGTGTGTGTGTGTGTGTGTGTGTGTGTGTGTGTGTGTGTGTGTGTGTGTGTGTGTGTGTGTGTGAGCGGTTTGCAATCCATAATAATTGCGTGCAACTATTACCCGCCACAACCAGACCTCAACTGGATCTATTTTTACTCGACAGTAAAAGTGGAACTGATCGTTATGACGCATTGATGTCAGTGTTGATGTGTCTAGGCCTGGGATTGACGGGGGGTAAGGGGAGGGGGGGGTACGTTGGCGTGGGGCAGCGGCCAATACACTCTCGTACCCTGCACGGGCGGTCATGCCCTGAAAGAACAAGTTGTAGAAGCCACCTCCATCCCCAACTTTACAACCAGAGTCGACAAAATATTCGAGAATCAGAATGATACCTGCTTGCTCTACAAGGAGGAGCTAGTAAATGCTTGAATCTCACTCTTGATTGCCTGAAACGCTATGCGTACTAGTGGCCTTTTAGGCCCATTGTATGTACTAGCTCTTTCTTTAAATCCAATATTATTATGTTTGTATCTCATCTACAATGTAGGTACTTTTACCTGAATAAGAATCTGAACCTGATTATTGATCCTAACCCCTGCTGAAGGTGGTAATAACCAAGTAAAGTAAGTAGGTTAGGTTAGGTTAGGTTAGGTTTATGGTTAGGTTATGTGTCCAGGACGGACCGAAACGTCGTCGTCCTTCAACTTCTAGTGTGTGGTTGGTCAACAGACTCAGCCACGTTATTGTGACTCTTCGCCTGCATAGGTTAGTTTAGGTTAGGTTAGGTTAGGTTGTTGATTCAGTAGCGAGTACAAACGTATATTCACTACAGACACATCCCTGCACCACTAGTGACCGTGGGTGTGTTGTTCACGAGATGCGAGATCCATCGGTGTAAAAATCACTGGGGATACTTTAGGAAGCAGTTTTTCATCGTAAAGACAAAAGATCTATGGTTGAGTTTGGTGCAGACTTCTTATCAATGTTATCTTCCACTTGTGTGGGGGCTTTAAGAAGCTGTATAGAGCCAAGATGCAATATAGGGGAGCAGCAAGCAAATCAGCATCTTCTCTCAACCTTGCAATGAAATTGCAAGGTTTGTTGCATCATTTTTTGTCAAACGAGTTTAACGCACATCGATATATTTTTTGTTATATACGAACGAGACTATTTTTAAGAGCTCACTGGAGTCTATAGAGTGATTGTGTGCGTGTTCGTAGTAAAAGTAGAACTGTGTTTTGTCTAACGCAAGTCCAAGGCTCTAAATTGTCCAAGGCAATATCTCAGATATTGTCCAGGGTTAGGATCAAGAGAACTGTTAGTGACAGCTGCCGGCAAGCAGGTCGTTGGTGGCTGGAAGCTTTCAATTCATTTTGTTCCTCTGACCTTGTCTGTTGTCGCTGGAGGGGATGGTGGGGGGGGGTGTAGGAGAGGAGGGGGGGAGGGGTGACAATGATGGGGGGGGCCTGGGCCCCCCAGGGTACCCCCCCCCTCCAGGGGTGACCATTTGGGCTCGCTAATTGAACCACCTGTGTAAACTTTCTACCAGTGTTGCCTATCACTGGTATAGCCTGGTTTACGTAGACTGCTCTCACGTGTTGCTCTGCCTACCCGCACCTCTATGTAGTTTACACAGTGTACCTTAAGGGTGTATCTAGTCTACAGGTAAACTTTTAGCACCTGCGTGGTCCTCAGTGACATTATTTAGTCTACCTTTAGTGTGTATGTTTGGGGAATCATATTGAACCGAGTTTACCTGCGGGGCCACCGTCTCAGTGG
>WNGS01158397.1:0-16531 GCA_020271785.1 Procambarus virginalis
ACCACCGCACCAATGATCGTCTATAAGGATTGGTCAGTCCTGGGTTCGAATCCGGCATGGGTTCGAATCCGCACAATCCCTCACCATCAAACACCCACTCACAGTGACTGATGAAGATTAACCACCCAGGAACCCACTCACAGATCCGCGAGGCAATATATATATATATAACTACGGGTCAATATATATATATATATATATATATATATATATATATATATATATATATATATATATATATATATATATAACTACGGGTCAATAATACCAGAATACAACCATTTACGTGAGGTACACTAAGTTCTGTTATTCCAACCTGGATCAGAATGGTACGTGGGGACACGGACGACAAACACCGTAACTACAGTATGTAGGGAGCCTATCAACCTCTGGAGGGTTATTAAGGTCTATCAACCTCTGGAGGGTTATTAAGGCCTATCAACCTCTGGAGGGTTATTAAGGCCTATCAACCTCTGGAGGGTTATTAAGGCCTATCAACCTCTGGAGGGTTATTAAGACCTATCAACCTCTGGAGGGTTATTAAGGCCTATCAACCTCTGGAGGGTTATTAAGGCCTATCAACCTCTGGAGGGTTATTAAGACCTATCAACCTCTGGAGGGTTATTAAGGCCTATCAACCTCTGGAGGGTTATTAAGGCCTATCAACCTCTGGAGGGTTATTAAGGCCTATCAATCTCTGGAGGGTTATTAAGACCTATCAACCTCTGGAGGGTTATTAAGGCCTATCAACCTCTGGAGGGTTATTAAGGCCTATCAACCTCTGGAGGGTTATTAAGGTCTATCAACCTCTGGAGGGTTATTAAGGCCTATCAACCTCTGGAGGGTTATTAAGGCCTATCAACCTCTGGAGGGTTATTAAGACCTATCAACCTCTGGAGGGTTATTAAGGCCTATCAACCTCTGGAGGGTTATTAAGGCCTATCAACCTCTGGAGGGTTATTAAGGCCTATCAACCTCTGGAGGGTTATTAACACCTATCAACCTCTGGAGGGTTATTAAGACCTATCAACCTCTGGAGGGTTATTAAGGCCTATCAACCTCTGGAGGGTTATTAAGGCCTATCAACCTCTGGAGGGTTATTAAGGCCTATCAACCTCTGGAGGGTTATTAAGGCCTATCAACCTCTGGAGGGTTATTAAGGCCTATCAACCTCTGGAGGGTTATTAAGGCCCATCAACCTCTGGAGGGTTATTAAGGCCTATCAACCTCTGGAGGGTTATTAAGGCCTATCAACCTCTGGAGGGTTATTAAGGCCTATCAACCTCTGGAGGGTTATTAAGGCCTATCAACCTCTGGAGGGTTATTAAGGCCTATCAACCTCTGGAGGGTTATTAAGACCTATCAACCTCTGGAGGGTTATTAAGGCCTATCAACCTCTGGAGGGTTATTAAGACCTATCAACCTCTGGAGGGTTATTAAGACCTATCAACCTCTGGAGGGTTATTAAGGCCTATCAACCTCTGGAGGGTTATTAAGACCTATCAACCTCTGGAGGGTTATTAAGGCCTATCAACCTCTGGAGGGTTATTAAGGCCTATCAACCTCTGGAGGCTTATTAAGACCTATCAACCTCTGGAGGGTTATTAAGGCCTATCAACCTATGGAGGGTTATTAAGACCTATCAACCTCTGGAGGGTTATTAAGGCCTATCAACCTCTGGAGGGTTATTAAGGCCTATCAACCTCTGGAGGGTTATTAAGACCTATCAACCTCTGGAGGGTTATTAAGGCCTATCACCTCTGGAGGGTTATTAAGGCCTATCAACCTCTGGAGGCTTATTAAGACCTATCAACCTCTGGAGGCTTATTAAGACCTATCAACCTCTGGAGGCTTATTAAGACCTATCAACCTCTGGAGGGTTATTAAGGCCTATCAACCTCTGGGGGTTATTAAGGCCTATCAACCTCTGGAGGGTTATTAAGACCTATCAACCTCTGGAGGGTTATTAAGGCCTGTCAACCTCTGGAGGGTTATTAAGGCCTATCAACCTCTGGAGGGTTATTAAGGCCTATCAACCTCTGGAGGGTTATTAAGGCCTATCAACCTCTGGAGGGTTATTAAGACCTATCAACCTCTGGAGGGTTATTAAGACCTATCAACCTCTGGAGGGTTATTAAGGCCTATCAACCTCTGGAGGGTTATTAAGGCCTATCAACCTCTGGAGGGTTATTAAGGCCTATCAACCTCTGGAGGGTTATTAAGGCCTATCAACCTCTGGAGGGTTATTAAGGCCATCAACCTCTGGAGGGTTATTAAGGCCTATCAACCTCTGGAGGGTTATTAAGACCTATCAACCTCTGGAGGGTTATTAAGGCCTATCAACCTCTGGAGGGTTATTAAGGCCTATCAACCTCTGGAGGTTATTAAGACCTATCAACCTCTGGAGGGTTATTAAGACCTATCAACCTCTGGAGGGTTATTAAGGCCTATCAACCTCTGGAGGGTTATTAAGGCCTATCAACCTCTGGAGGGTTATTAAGGCCTATCAACCTCTGGAGGGTTATTAAGGCCTATCAACCTCTGGAGGGTTATTAAGGCCTATCAACCTCTGGAGGGTTATTAAGACCTATCAACCTCTGGAGGGTTATTAAGGCCTATCAACCTCTGGAGGGTTATTAAGGCCTATCAACCTCTGGAGGGTTATTAAGGCCTATCAACCTCTGGAGGGTTATTAAGGCCTATCAACCTCTGGAGGGTTATTAAGACCTATCAACCTCTGGAGGGTTATTAAGACCTATCAACCTCTGGAGGGTTATTAAGGCCTATCAACCTCTGGAGGGTTATTAAGGCCTATCAACCTCTGGAGGGTTATTAAGGCCTATCAACCTCTGGAGGGTTATTAAGGCCTATCAACCTCTGGAGGGTTATTAAGGCCCATCAACCTCTGGAGGGTTATTAAGACCTATCACCTCTGGAGGGTTATTAAGGCCTATCAACCTCTGGAGGGTTATTAAGGCCTATCAACCTCTGGAGGGTTATTAAGGCCCATCAACCTCTGGAGGGTTATTAAGACCTATCAACCTCTGGAGGGTTATTAAGGCCTATCAACCTCTGGAGGGTTATTAAGGCCATCAACCTCTGGAGGGTTATTAAGGCCCATCAACCTCTGGAGGGTTATTAAGGCCTATCAACCTCTGGAGGGTTATTAAGGCCTATCAACCTCTGGAGGGTTATTAAGGCCTATCAACCTCTGGAGGGTTATTAAGGCCTATCAACCTCTGGAGGGTTATTAAGGCTTATCAGCTCTGGAGGGTTATTAAGGCCTATCAACCTCTGGAGGGTTNCACACACTGTCACACACTGTCACACACACTGTCACACACACTGTCACACACTGTCACACACACTGTCTCACACACTGTCACACACACACTGTCACACACACACTGTCACACACACTGTCACACACACTGTCACACACTGTCACACACCTGTCACACACTGTCACACACACTGTCACACACACACTGTCACACACACACTGTCACACACACTGTCACACACACTGTCACACACACTGTCACACACACACTGTCACACACACACTGTCACACACACTGTCACACATACACTGTCACACACACTGTCACACACACTGTCACACACACTGTCACACCACACTGTCACACACACTGTCACACACACACACTGTCACACCACTGTCACACACACATTGTCACACACACACTGTCACACACCACTGTCACACCACACACTGTCACACCACACTGTCACCACACACTGACTGTCACACACACTGTCACACACACTGTCACACACACACTGTCACACAAACAATGTCACACACACTGTCACACACACTGTCACAACACACACACTGTCACACACACACTGTCACACACACTGTCACACACACTGTCACACACACACTGTCACACACACACTGTCACACACACACTGTCACACACACTGTCACACACACTGTCACACACTGTCACACACTGTCACACACACACACTGTCACACACTGTCACACACACTCTCACACACTGTGACACACACTGTCACACACACTGTCACATTGTCACACACTGTCACACACACTGTCACACACACTGTCACACACTGTCACACACTGTCACACACACTGTCCACACACTGTCACACACACACTGTCACACACACACTGTCACACACACTGTCACACACTGTCACACACCACTGTCACACACTGTCACACACTGTCACACACACTCTCACACACTGTGACACACACTGTCACACACACTGTCACATTGTCACACACTGTCACACACACTGTCACACACCTGTCACACACTGTCACACACACTGTCACACACACACTGTCACACACACTGTCACACACTGTCACACACACACTGTCACACACAACTGTCACACACTGTCACACAGTCACACACACACTGTCACACACACACTGTCACACACACACTGTCACACACCACTGTCACACACACTGTACACAGAGAATGACAAAGAGGTGTGTGAAGAACTCAACAAAAGGTTCCAGGAGGTCTTTACAATAGAACAGGGAGATATCACGGCGCTGGGAGAGGTGGCAGCAAACCAGGTGACCTTGGATAGGTTCGAAATTACAAGAGATGAGGTCAAAAAGCACCTATTGGAGCTGGATGTGAGAAAAGCTGTTGGCCGGATGGAATCTCGCCATGGGTATTGAAAGAGTGTGCAGGAGCACTTTGCTTACACTCTCCATAGTGTATAGTAGGTCACTGGAAACAGGGACCTACCAGAAATATGGAAGACTGCTAATGTAGTACCAATATACAAAAAGGGTGACAGACAAGAGGCACTGAACTACAGGCCAGTGTCCTTAACTTGTATACCATGCAAGGTGATGGAGAAGATTGTGAGAAAAAACCTAGTAACACATCTGGAGAGAAGAGACTTCGTGACAACCCATCAACATGGGTTCAGGGAGGGTAAATCTTGCCTTACAGGCTTGATAGAATTCTACGATCAGGTGACAAGAATTAAGCAAGAAAGAGAAGGGTGGGCGGACTGCATTTTTTTGGACTGCCGGAAAGCCTTTGACACAGTACCCCATAAAAGGTTGATGCATAAGCTGGAGAAACAGGCAGGAGTAACAGGTAGGGCGCTCCAGTGGATAAGGGAGTACCTATGCAATAGGAAGCAGAGAGTTACAGTGAGGGGTGAGACCTCAGACTGGCGTGAAGTCACCAGTGGAGTCCCACAGGGCTCTGTACTTGGACCTATCCTGTTTCTGATATACGTAAATGATCTCCCAGAGGGTATAGACTCATTCCTCTCAATGTTTGCTGACGACGCCAAAATTATGAGAAGGATTAAGACAGAAGAGGACAGCTTGAGACTTCAAGAAGACCTGGACAAGCTGCAGGAATGGTCGAACAAATGGCTTTTAGAGTTTAACCCAAGCAAATGTAATGTAATGAAGATAGGGGTAGGAAGCAGGAGACCAGATACAAGGTATCATTTGGGAGATGAAATACTTCAAGAGTCAGAGAGAGAGAAAGACCTGGGGGTTGATATCACGCCAGACCTGTCCCCTGAAGCTCATATCAAGAGGATAACATCAGCAGCATATGCCAGGTTGGCTAACATAAGAACGGCCTTTAGAAACTTGTGTAAGGAATCTTTCAGAACATTATATACCACATATGTCAGACCAATCCTGGAGTATGCGGCTCCAGCATGGAGTCCCTATCTAGTCAAGCATAAGACTAAACTGGAAAAGGTTCAAAGGTTTGCCACCAGACTAGTACCCGAGCTGAGAGGTATGAGCTACGAGGAGCGACTGCAGGAATTAAACCTCACTTCGTTGGAAGACAGAAGAGTTAGGGGGGACATGATCACCACATTCAAGATTCTCAGGGGAATCGACAGGGTTGATAAAGACAGGCTGTTTAACACAAGGGGCACACGCACTAGGGGACACAGGTGGAAACTGAGTGCCCAAATGAGCCACAGAGATATTAGAAAGAACTTTTTTAGTGTCAGAGTGGTTGACAAATGGAATGCATTAGGAAGCGATGTGATGGAGGCTGACTCCATACACAGTTTCAAGTGTAGATATGATAGAGCCCAATAGGCTCAGGAAACTGTACACCTGTTGATTGACGGTTGAGAGGCGGGACCAAAGAGCCAGAGCTCAACCCCCGCAAGCACAACTAGGTGAGTACAACTAGGTGAGTACACAATGTCACACACTGTCACACACACTGTCACACACACACACAGTCACACACACTGTCACACACACTGTCACACACTGTCACACACACTGTCACACACACTGTCATACACACTGTCATACACACTGTCACACACACTGTCACACACACTGTCACACACACTGTCACACACTGTCACACACAGTCACACACACTGTCACACACTGTCACACACAGTCACACACACTGTCACACACTGTCACACACACAGTCACGGGCCAGGTAGCCTGGTGGATAGCGAGCAGGATTCGTAATTCTGTGGCGCGGGTTCGATTCCCGCACCCGGCAGAAACAAATGGGCAAAGTTTCTTTCACCCTGAATGCCCCTGTTACCTAGCAGTAAATAGGTACCTGGGAGTTAGTCAGCTGTCACGGGCTGCTTCCTGGGGTGTGTGTGTGTGTGTGTGGTGTGGAGGAAAAAAAAAAAAAGTAGTTAGTGTAGTTAGTAAACAGTTGATTGACAGTTGAGAGGCGGGCCGAAAGAGCAAAGCTCAACCCCCGTAAAATACAACTAAGTGAATACACACTGTCACACACAGTCACACACAGTCACACTGTCACACACACTGTCACACACACTGTCACACACACAGTCACACACACTGTCACACACTGTCACACACTGTCACACACACACTGTCACACACTGTCACACACACACACTGTCACACACACTGTCACACACACACTGTCACACACACTGTCACACACACTGTCACACACACTGTCATACACACTGTCATACACACTGTCACACACACTGTCACACACACTGTCACACACACTGTCACACACTGTCACACACACACTGTCACACTGTCACACACACACTGTCACACACACACTGTCACACACACTGTCACACACACTGTCACACACTGTCACACACTGTCACACACACTGTCACACACACACTGTCACACTGTCACACACACACTGTCACACACTGTCACACACACTGTCACACACACACTGTCACACTGTCACACACACACTGTCACACTGTCACACACACACTGTCACACTGTCACACACACACTGTCACACTGTCACACACACACTGTCACACTGTCACACACACACTGTCACACTGTCACACACACACTGTCACACTGTCACACACACACTGTCACACACTGTCACACACACTGTCACACACACACTGTCACACTGTCACACACACACTGTCACACACACACTGTCACACACACTGTCACACACACTGTCACACACTGTCACACACACACTGTCACACACACTGTCACACACACACTGTCACACACACTGTCACACACTGTCACACACACTGTCACACACTGTCACACACACACTGTCACACACTGTCACACACTGTCACACACTGTCACACACACTGTCACACACACTGTCACACACTGTCACACACACTGTCACACACACTGTCACACACACTGTCACACACACTGTCACACACACTGTCACACACACTGTCACACACTGTCACACACTGTCACACACACTGTCACACACACTGTCACACACACTGTCACACACACTGTCACACACACACTGTCACACACACTGTCACACACACTGTCACACACACTGTCACACACTGTCACACACTGTCACACACTGTCACACACACTGTCACACACACTGTCACACACACTGTCACACACACACTGTCACACACTGTCACACACACTGTCACACACTGTCACACACACTGTCACACACACTGTCACACACTGTCACACACACTGTCACACACACTGTCACACACACTGTCACACACACACTGTCACACACACACTGTCACACACACACTGTCACACACACTGTCACACACACTGTCACACACACTGTCACACACACTGTCACACACACTGTCACACACACACTGTCACACACACACTGTCACACACACACTGTCACACACACTGTCACACACACACTGTCACACACACACTGTCACACACTGTCACACACACTGTCACACACTGTCACACACACTGTCACACACACTGTCACACACTGTCACACACACTGTCACACACACTGTCACACACACTGTCACACACACACTGTCACACACACTGTCACACACACACTGTCACACACACACTGTCACACACACTGTCACACACACACTGTCACACACACACTGTCACACACACTGTCACACACACTGTCACACACACACTGTCACACACACACTGTCACACACACACTGTCACACACACTGTCACACACACTGTCACACACACACTGTCACACACACTGTCACACACACTGTCACACACACTGTCACACACACACTGTCACACACACACTGTCACACACACACTGTCACACACACTGTCACACACACACTGTCACACACACACTGTCACACACTGTCACACACACTGTCACACACTGTCACACACACTGTCACACACACTGTCACACACACTGTCACACACTGTCACACACACTGTCACACACACTGTCACACACACTGTCACACACTGTCACACACACTGTCACACACACTGTCACACACACTGTCACACACACTGTCACACACACTGTCACACACACACTGTCACACACACACTGTCACACACACACTGTCACACACACACTGTCACACACACACTGTCACACACACTGTCACACACACTGTCACACACACACTGTCACACACACACTGTCACACACTGTCACACACACTGTCACACACTGTCACACACACTGTCACACACACTGTCACACACACTGTCACACACACTGTCACACACACACTGTCACACACACACTGTCACACACACACTGTCACACACACTGTCACACACACTGTCACACACACACTGTCACACACACACTGTCACACACACTGTCACACACACTGTCACACACACACTGTCACACACACTGTCACACACACTGTCACACACACTGTCACACACACACTGTCACACACACACTGTCACACACACACTGTCACACACACTGTCACACACACTGTCACACACACTGTCACACACACTGTCACACACTGTCACACACACTGTCACACACACTGTCACACACTGTCACACACTGTCACACACACTGTCACACACACTGTCACACACACTGTCACACACACACTGTCACACACTGTCACACACACTGTCACACACTGTCACACACACTGTCACACACACTGTCACACACACTGTCACACACACACTGTCACACACACACTGTCACACACACACTGTCACACACACTGTCACACACTGTCACACACACTGTCACACACACTGTCACACACACACTGTCACACACTGTCACACACACTGTCACACACACTGTCACACACACTGTCACACACACACTGTCACACACACACTGTCACACACACACTGTCACACACACTGTCACACACACACTGTCACACACACACTGTCACACACACACTGTCACACACACACTGTCACACACACTGTCACACACACTGTCACACACACACTGTCACACACACACTGTCACACACACTGTCACACACACTGTCACACACACTGTCACACACACTGTCACACACACTGTCACACACACTGTCACACACTGTCACACACACACTGTCACACACTGTCACACACTGTCACACACACACTGTCACACACACACTGTCACACACACTGTCACACACACACTGTCACACACACACTGTCACACACTGTCACACACACTGTCACACACTGTCACACACACTGTCACACACACTGTCACACACTGTCACACACACTGTCACACACACTGTCACACACACTGTCACACACACTGTCACACACACTGTCACACACACACTGTCACACACACACTGTCACACACACTGTCACACACACTGTCACACACACACTGTCACACACACACTGTCACACACACACTGTCACACACTGTCACACACACACTGTCACACACACACTGTCACACACACACTGTCACACACACTGTCACACACACTGTCACACACACACTGTCACACACACACTGTCACACACACTGTCACACACACACTGTCACACACACACTGTCACACACACACTGTCACACACACTGTCACACACACTGTCACACACACTGTCACACACACACTGTCACACACACTGTCACACACACACTGTCACACACACTGTCACACACACTGTCACACACACACTGTCACACACACTGTCACACACACTGTCACACACACTGTCACACACACACTGTCACACACACTGTCACACACACTGTCACACACACACTGTCACACACACACTGTCACACACACACTGTCACACACACTGTCACACACACACTGTCACACACACACTGTCACACACACACTGTCACACACTGTCACACACACTGTCACACACACACTGTCACACACACACTGTCACACACACACTGTCACACACACACTGTCACACACACACTGTCACACACACTGTCACACACACTGTCACACACACACTGTCACACACACACTGTCACACACACACTGTCACACACACTGTCACACACACACTGTCACACACACACTGTCACACACACACTGTCACACACACACTGTCACACACTGTCACACACACTGTCACACACACTGTCACACACACACTGTCACACACACACTGTCACACACACTGTCACACACACTGTCACAGGCCTGACACAGTTCCCCCTGTGACTTCTGGCCTGAAAGAACCCAAACCAGCCCTAAAATTACGACCAATCACCGCTCTTTATCAAACTAAATTGAATTCGTGATTGGCTGTACTTGTCGCCCCCAAAGGTCATTGTGGGCGAGGTCAATGCTTAGCCAATCACGTCTCTTTTGTGTGCTCAATTGGCGACGTGATTGGCTGGGATTAACGAGATTAGTTTCAATGGGTTTTTGTTGAAAATATTCATCAATATTCATCAATGTTGAGCCTTAATGACGGTAATTGATGATTTGAAATATTATTAGACCAATAAACGTCCTCCCTGCATGAAGCAGACCACAATAGTTGTCTTTATCGGGGTTTTATATTGACTTCTAGGCGGGTAGAAGCAATATGTGAAGAGTCAATACTGTCAAATACCGAAATATGACAAGTCCTGCTGTGAGAATGGAACTCGGGACCTCTTGGTGGTGACCCCTCAACCCACGGTCAGGGTGAAGGCCTACAGCTCAATGTGGCATAAGTTGCAATCAACTTCCCACATGACTCAAGTTGATAGTCCTTAATAACCCTCCAGAGGTTGATAGTCCTTAATAACCCTCCAGAGGTTGATAGGCCTTAATAACCCTCCAGAAATTGATAGGCCTTAATAACCCTCCAGAGGTTGATAGGTCTTAATAACCCTCCAGAGGTTGATAGGCCTTAATAACCCTCCAGAGGTTGATAGGCCTTAATAACCCTCCAGAGGTTGATAGGTCTTAATAACCCTCCAGAGGTTGATAGGTCTTAATAACCCTCCAGAGGTTGATAGACCTTAATAACCCTCCAGAGGTTGATAGGCCTTAATAACCCTCCAGAGGTTGATAGGCCTTAATAACCCTCCAGAGGTTGATAGGTCTTAATAACCCTCCAGAGGTTGATAGGTCTTAATAACCCTCCAGAGGTTGATAGGTCTTAATAACCCTCCAGAGGTTGATAGGCCTTAATAACTCTCCAGAGGTTGATAGGCCTTAATAACCCTCCAGAGGTTGATAGGTCTTAATAACCCTCCAGAGGTTGATAGGTCTTAATAACCCTCCAGAGGTTGATAGGTCTTAATAACCCTCCAGAGGTTGATAGGTCTTAATAACCCTCCAGAGATTGATAGGTCTTAATAACCCTCCAGAGGTTGATAGGTCTTAATAACCCTCCAGAGGTTGATAGGTCTTAATAACCCTCCTGAGGTTGATAGGTCTTAATAACCCTCCAGAGGTTGATAGGTCTTAATAACCCTCCAGAGGTTGATAGGCCTTAATAACCCTCCAGAGGTTGATAGGTCTTAATAACCCTCCAGAGGTTGATAGGCCTTAATAACCCTCCAGAGGTTGATAGGCCTTAATAACCCTCCAGAGGTTGATAGGTCTTAATAACCCTCCAGAGGTTGATAGGTCTTAATAACCCTCCAGAGGTTGATAGGCCTTAATAACCCTCCAGAGGTTGATAGGCCTTAATAACCCTCCAGAGGTTGATAGGCCTTAATAACCCTCTAGAGGTTGATAGGTCTTAATAACCCTCCAGAGGTTGATAGGTCTTAATAACCCTCCAGAGGTTGATAGGTCTTAATAACCCTCCAGAGGTTGATAGGCCTTAATAACCCTCCAGAGGTTGATAGGTCTTAATAACCCTCCAGAGGTTGATAGGTCTTAATAACCCTCCAGAGGTTGATAGGCCTTAATAACCCTCCAGAGGTTGATAGTCGTGTTTAATTAATATTTCACATACTACACGAGTCAGACAAGAAAGGATTTGAGGCGCCAGACTGCCAGTCTGCAGTAATTTATAAAATCACACCTCTAGAATATTAATGACTACAAGTTCACCAGTTGTCAGGTCACGTGAATTGACCTTGCTGCTGATAAGCTGATAATTGCAGCCAGGTAGCCGAGTGTGTCCTTCAAACAAGCTACAGTTTAAGGGTGGTAGGTAGAGAACCTTGGACTACCTTACTTGTGGACGGGGTTTTGCTACCAGATCAACCTCTAAATACTCAGGGAACTGTGCATTCGGGAGCATATAGGATCAGCAGACAGCAGAGCATCAGCAGACAGCAGAGCATCAGCAGACAGCAGAGCATCAGCAGACAGCTGAGACATGCTGTCTGCCTGTCTCTGAAGGTCTTGGGTGGTTATCAGGGACAGACAGCCGTAGTGATCTCAATATCTTGCGTGGTGATGTACATTGTTTATTAATCTGGATATAGTCAACATTAAGTTAAATTGCCTGAATTATGATACTTATCATGTTAAATATAATTGATGGATTTATTGTTTAAATTGTCTTTGTGTTCTGTAGACTTTTGGACTTTCTGATATATATTGTAGCTAGAGTGTAGAGCACTCTGAGTGACTTGAAGAGTGTGAGTACATGTTTACAGCAGACAATATGTGAGTACATGTTAACATGTGATAACTTACAGTACAGACAAGTTCCATTCCTTTTCTTGTATGTAATGAACTAGAATGGATGGTGGCAGCCCATTCTATTTACTAACTTCTATATTTTCTATTCTGCTACTCTCTACGTCTATTTTCTATCCTCTACTTCTACTTCCCATGGGGTAGCCATGGGTTCTCCCCTAGGTGTCCTGTTTGTAAACTTCTACATGGGTACCATCGAGCAAAAGGTCTTAGTCGACATGAACTTGAAACCGGCCATATACTGCAGGTATGTTGACGACATTTTTACACAGGTAACTGATGTCAGACATCTGCAGGAGCTGAAGGAGGCATTTGAGCGGAATTCTGTGTTGCGTTTCACTTACGAGATGGAGAAGGATGGGAAGCTGCCCTTTCTAGACGTAACAGTCATGGAAAGGAGCGGAGGTTTCCACACTGCAGTCTACACTAAGGAAACAAACATAGGAATGTGCCTAAATCCCAACAGTGACTGCCCAGACAGGTACAAGAGGAGTGTTGTTAACGCTTATGTCGACCGTGCTCTCAGCCACAGCTCAGGATGGAAGCAAGTCGATGAAGAACTCTGTAGGGTAAGGCAGGTCCTAGTCAACAATGGCTTCTCCAATGGTTTCGTTGAAGACATCATAAGAAGAAAGGTGAAACGCCATGCAACCTCTGAAGAGACAACTAACACAACACCTATACCCCCTATTAGACTATTTTACAGGAACTTCTTTTCCACAGCTCATAAAATGGAGGAAAGGGTCCTGAAATATATTGTTAATAGAAACGTTATCCCTACAGACAAAAATCAGAAGATACAACTGACGATTTACTATAAAACCAAGAAAACTGTCAACCTACTCATGAGAAACGCCCCAGACACTGAGCAGAACGCTTTGAAAGAGACCAATGTCGTCTATGCCTTCAAATGCCCACTTGGGGACTGTAAGCCTCAAAGAACTCAGTATATAGACAAGACAACAACATCTCTTTCCAGGCGATTAACGATGCATAAGCAACAGGGCTCCATTAAGGAACATATAATCTCTTCCCACAACCAAACCATCACCAGAGAAATCTTAGCAAACAACACAGAAATCATCGATAGATACAGCGATAGCAGGCGGCTTCACATCTGCGAGGCACTACACATCAAGAAGTCAACACCAGCAATCAACAGCCAATTAACGCACAACTATATTCTACCCACTTCAAGGCTCCGCTCCAATATAGAAGCATCAAGAAATATGGGCCAATAGGCCTTCTGCAGTTACTTCCATTCTTACCTTCAATTTACCCAATTAATACCCATTGTTTCGTGTTCTGTCCTGTGTTGAAAGTTTTGTTCACCTCATCCAAAACTGTTGTAACATATCACTTCACCCAAAATGCGGGTATAAAATGAAAGCTGTTTAAATCACAGCATAAGTAAGAACTCTGTTTAGTGTTTGCAGGTTATAGTTGTGTGTGTGTGTAAACTAAAAGTCTTTGAAAATGTAATAAGTTATTACGAAACGCGTTCAAGTGTCGCGTCAGACTAGAAATTAAAATGAATTTTGGAGAATTGATTTTTCAATTACCATCAATAGTGAAAAGAAACATAAGAAATATTGAGAAAATTCGTGTTAGAATTATTAATCTTACTTTTTCGGCCATATTTAATAATATATGTCTACAGGAAAGACTGCTACCAAAATATACTAATATATATATATATATATATATATATATATATATATATATATATATATATATATATGTATATATATATATATATATATATATATATATATATATATATATATATATATATATATATATATATATATACACACAATATACATATACTAGCTGTACCCGGCCACGTGTTGCTGTGGTTCAGCAACACGTGCGTTGCTGAACCACAGCAACCTTTCCCCTGTCTCCCAGTCCTCCCCACCATTCCCCACTCCCTCGTCCGATGCATTCCCAAATGATCTGATGTTACCATCACTGAAATTTAATAAAACAGTTAAAAACAAAATGGAAAACAATGAAAAAATTCCAAACTATACTCACCAAATGAACGGTATGGTAAACAACACAGCTCAATTCTAACGCAATGTTACACAAAATAAATAAACCAAAATGAAAATAAATCGAAATCTATGAAATTCAATTTATGAATATAATCGGAAACAATGAAATGGAATCCTATCATATTTTGGATAACGCATGTTGCTATTACATGCAACAGATGGCGCTGTTTTTTAAAAAAAAAAATGTTTTTACCTGTCACAGGTGTTGCATCTATATAGTATGTATATAAAAACATGCACGTATTAAAATGGAATGTTGTGTCAAAATTTCAAGGCGATAAGTAAAGAACTTTCGGAGATTACAGCGTGTGTTGCTCTTACATCCAACAGTTGGCGGTGTTTTTTTAAAAAAAAAGTATGGTTTTTCTTGTCACAGGGGAGGCCTGTATATAATAGATATATTAAAACATGCGGCTATTCGAATGCAACATTGTGTCAAAATTTCAAAGCAATCGGTAAAGAGGTTTCGAAGATTTCCTTCACATGAAAAAAGTTTTTTTTCAGAAAAAAACATTTTTTTTTTTACCGTCACAGGCGGTGACATCTATATAGTATGTACATAAAGACCTGCTCGGATGAGAATGGAACGTTGTGTGAAAATTTCAAAGCAATCGGCGAAGGACTTTCAGAGATTAGCGATTTTGAACAAACGAACATTTCCATTTTTATAAATATAGATATAATATATATTGGTGTATACTAGCACAGCAGGTTTTCTTTTATGCATGTCTCATTGAATATGACGGCATATTCCGAATTAACTATTTTCTGATTAAGGGCTTCTATCCCTTTTACTAATGCTCTTGCATCAGGGTTCAGCTGGAAGAAGAATTCACCAAAAGTCATGGTGGTTTTCAAGGTTAAAAAAAAGAAGTGAATAACTGAAGAATATATTACACTTATTATAAAATCGCACGACGTTTCGAACCTATATGGTTCATTCTCAAGTGATAGGAAATTACAAAACTCGGTAGATTTTTACGAGTACGGGTCAGGTGAAAACATAAGTGGAAAACGGGAGTAAATATGGGCACATACAGTGATTAATCAGATGTAATAGGCCTAGTATGTTGAGCAGTGTCTTCTGTGTTGGACACAGA
>WNGS01158398.1:0-17887 GCA_020271785.1 Procambarus virginalis
AGTGTCGTGGCAGGTTAGTGGAGACCTGGAGAAAATCCTACAGCAGGCTTTGGCATTACCTTTTATATCTCTTTAGTTAATGTTTGTCTTTGTTGTGGGGGGGGGGGGAGGATGACTGCATTGTCAAACTGCATCACGGCTTTAATATCTAATTTCTTTTGAGGCCTTTTTAAACTCTCATTTGTTTGGTCTGGATCATTGTGTTTCCTGCAAATGAGAAGTCACAATAACGGGCTGAAAAATGTTTTGAGTAAACCACACACTAGGAAGTGAAGGGACGCCGGCGTTTCGGTCCGTCCTGGACCACAATCGACTTGTGAATGGTCCAGGACGGACCGAAACGTCGTCGTCGTCCCTTCACCTTCTAGTGTTGTGGTCTGGTCAACATTATACTTTGTCATTCACTCATTTTGAATTTCTGATTGAAAACTATAGTACGATTGACAACATAAGCATCTGGTTATTATATATACATATAATTTTTGTTTAAGCTTTACAAATTTGCCCAAGGTCATATAATGAAACAAGGCCAAAGTATTTCAGTTTTGGTGCAGAGTTGAGAGAGTAGAGAGTCGGTTTGTGCGGACTTTTGTCACGTTTTGTGTGGGTCCGTTACTTTGTCCGCTCTTGATACGAGGCTCCAAACTTTTGGGGGAAATATGTATGGGGTTTTGAAGTGAAACTTGAAAGTTTTGACATAGCGGACTTGGTGGTGGAAAGTTTGTGTGTGTCACGTTAAGCTTTGAGGTCTTTTAAAAGAGTGATAATATATATATTGTGCAAACTATTTGTTAATTCATTCATATATTGATTTAAGTCTTTTTTTTTATGAAAAGTGTCCATGAAATGTTTTTGTTGTTTTGTTGTGTAATATTCTATTATGTGAAATTTATGGAAGGGTATTATTTAATGAGAGAGACTTAGACGCTCAGTATTGTGACTTGAGCGGTACGGTGTGTCGCTGGTGGCGTCGACGATACTGTGTGTTGCTGGTGGCGTCAACGCTACTGTGCGTCGCTGGTGGCGGCGTCAACGCTACGGTGTGTCGCTGGTGGCGTCAATGCTACTGTCCATCGCTGGTGGTGTCATCACGTGTCAAGGAGAGGCCGCGCCATCTTCACGTGTCAAGGAGAGGCCGTGCCATCTTCACGTGTCAAGGAGAGGCCGTGCCATCACCATGTGTCAAGGAGAGGCCGTGCCATCACCATGTGTCAAGGAGAGGCCGTGCCATCACCATGTGTCAAGGAGAGGCCGTGCCATCACCATGTGTCAAGGAGAGGCCGTGCCATCACCATGTGTCAAGGAGAGGCCGTGCCATCACCATGTGTCAAGGAGAGGTTATACCATCACCATGTGTCAAGGAGAGGTTATACCGTCACCATGTGTCAAGGAGAGGTTATACCATCACCATGTGTCAAGGAGAGGTTATACCATCACCATGTGTCAAGGAGAGGTTATACCATCACCATGTGTCAAGGAGAGGCTATACCATCACCACGTGTCAAGGAGAGGTTATACCATCACCATGTGTCAAGGAGAGGTTATACCATCACCATGTGTCAAGGAGAGGTTATACCATCACCATGTGTCAAGGAGAGGTTATACCATCACCACGTGTCAAGGAGAGGCTATACCATCACCACGTGTCAAGGAGAGGTTATACCATCACCATGTGTCAAGGAGAGGCTATACCATCACCATGTGTCAAGGAGAGGTTATACCGTCACCATGTGTCAAGGAGAGGTTATACCATCATGTGTCAAGGAGAGGTTATACCATCACCATGTGTCAAGGAGAGGTTATACCATCACCATGTGTCAAGGAGAGGTTATACCATCACCATGTGTCAAGGAGAGGTTATACCATCACCACGTGTCAAGGAGAGGTTATACCATCACCATGTGTCAAGGAGAGGCTATACCATCATCATGTGTCAAGGAGAGGTTATACCATCATGTGTCAAGGAGAGGTTATACCATCATGTGTCAAGGAGAGGCTATACCATCACCATGTGTCAAGGAGAGGTTATACCATCATGTGTCAAGGAGAGGTTATACCATCACCATGTGTCAAGGAGAGGTTATACCATCACCATGTGTCAAGGAGAGGTTATACCATCACCATGTGTCAAGGAGAGGCTATACCATCACCATGTGTCAAGGAGAGGTTATACCATCACCATGTGTCAAGGAGAGGCTATACCATCACCATGTGTCAAGGAGAGGCTATACCATCACCATGTGTCAAGGAGAGGTTATACCATCATGTGTCAAGGAGAGGCTATACCATCACCATGTGTCAAGGAGAGGTTATACCATCACCATGTGTCAAGGAGAGGCTATACCATCACCATGTGTCAAGGAGAGGTTATACCATCACCATGTGTCAAGGAGAGGTTATACCATCACCATGTGTCAAGGAGAGGTTATACCATCACCATGTGTCAAGGAGAGGTTATACCATCACCATGTGTCAAGGAGAGGTTATACCATCACCATGTGTCAAGGAGAGGTTATACCATCATGTGTCAAGGAGAGGTTATACCATCACCATGTGTCAAGGAGAGGTTATACCATCACCATGTGTCAAGGAGAGGTTATACCATCACCATGTGTCAAGGAGAGGTTATACCATCACCATGTGTCAAGGAGAGGTTATACCATCACCATGTGTCAAGGAGAGGTTATACCATCACCATGTGTCAAGGAGAGGTTATACCATCACCATGTGTCAAGGAGAGGTTATACCATCACCATGTGTCAAGGAGAGGTTATACCATCACCATGTGTCAAGGAGAGGTTATACCATCACCATGTGTCAAGGAGAGGTTATACCATCACCATGTGTCAAGGAGAGGTTATACCATCACCATGTGTCAAGGAGAGGTTATACCATCACCATGTGTCAAGGAGAGGTTATACCATCACCATGTGTCAAGGAGAGGTTATACCATCACCATGTGTCAAGGAGAGGTTATACCATCACCATGTGTCAAGGAGAGGTTATACCATCACCATGTGTCAAGGAGAGGTTATACCATCACCATGTGTCAAGGAGAGGTTATACCATCACCATGTGTCAAGGAGAGGTTATACCATCACCATGTGTCAAGGAGAGGTTATACCATCACCATGTGTCAAGGAGAGGTTATACCATCATGTGTCAAGGAGAGGTTATACCATCACCATGTGTCAAGGAGAGGTTATACCATCACCATGTGTCAAGGAGAGGTTATACCATCACCATGTGTCAAGGAGAGGTTATACCATCATGTGTCAAGGAGAGGTTATACCATCATGTGTCAAGGAGAGGTTATACCATCACCATGTGTCAAGGAGAGGTTATACCATCACCATGTGTCAAGGAGAGGTTATACCATCATGTGTCAAGGAGAGGTTATACCATCACCATGTGTCAAGGAGAGGTTATACCATCATGTGTCAAGGAGAGGTTATACCATCACCATGTGTCAAGGAGAGGTTATACCATCACCATGTGTCAAGGAGAGGTTATACCATCATGTGTCAAGGAGAGGTTATACCATCACCATGTGTCAAGGAGAGGTTATACCATCACCATGTGTCAAGGAGAGGTTATACCATCATGTGTCAAGGAGAGGTTATACCATCACCATGTGTCAAGGAGAGGTTATACCATCACCATGTGTCAAGGAGAGGTTATACCATCACCATGTGTCAAGGAGAGGTTATACCATCACCATGTGTCAAGGAGAGGTTATACCATCATGTGTCAAGGAGAGGTTATACCATCACCATGTGTCAAGGAGAGGTTATACCATCATGTGTCAAGGAGAGGTTATACCATCACCATGTGTCAAGGAGAGGTTATACCATCACCATGTGTCAAGGAGAGGTTATACCATCACCATGTGTCAAGGAGAGGTTATACCATCACCATGTGTCAAGGAGAGGTTATACCATCACCATGTGTCAAGGAGAGGTTATACCATCACCATGTGTCAAGGAGAGGTTATACCATCACCATGTGTCAAGGAGAGGTTATACCATCACCATGTGTCAAGGAGAGGTTATACCATCACCATGTGTCAAGGAGAGGTTATACCATCACCATGTGTCAAGGAGAGGTTATACCATCATGTGTCAAGGAGAGGTTATACCATCACCATGTGTCAAGGAGAGGTTATACCATCACCATGTGTCAAGGAGAGGTTATACCATCACCATGTGTCAAGGAGAGGTTATACCATCACCATGTGTCAAGGAGAGGTTATACCATCACCATGTGTCAAGGAGAGGTATACCATCACCATGTGTCAAGGAGAGGTTATACCATCATGTGTCAAGGAGAGGTTATACCATCACCATGTGTCAAGGAGAGGTTATACCATCATGTGTCAAGGAGAGGTTATACCATCACCATGTGTCAAGGAGAGGTTATACCATCACCATGTGTCAAGGAGAGGTTATACCATCACCATGTGTCAAGGAGAGGTTATACCATCACCATGTGTCAAGGAGAGGTTATACCATCATGTGTCAAGGAGAGGTTATACCATCACCATGTGTCAAGGAGAGGTTATACCATCACCATGTGTCAAGGAGAGGTTATACCATCACCATGTGTCAAGGAGAGGTTATACCATCATGTGTCAAGGAGAGGTTATACCATCACCATGTGTCAAGGAGAGGTTATACCATCACCATGTGTCAAGGAGAGGTTATACCATCACCATGTGTCAAGGAGAGGTTATACCATCACCATGTGTCAAGGAGAGGTTATACCATCACCATGTGTCAAGGAGAGGTTATACCATCACCATGTGTCAAGGAGAGGTTATACCATCACCATGTGTCAAGGAGAGGTTATACCATCATGTGTCAAGGAGAGGTTATACCATCACCATGTGTCAAGGAGAGGTTATACCATCACCATGTGTCAAGGAGAGGTTATACCATCACCATGTGTCAAGGAGAGGTTATACCATCACCATGTGTCAAGGAGAGGTTATACCATCACCATGTGTCAAGGAGAGGTTATACCATCACCATGTGTCAAGGAGAGGTTATACCATCATGTGTCAAGGAGAGGTTATACCATCATGTGTCAAGGAGAGGTTATACCATCTGTGTCAAGGAGAGGTTATACCATCACCATGTGTCAAGGAGAGGTTATACCATCACCATGTGTCAAGGAGAGGTTATACCATCACCATGTGTCAAGGAGAGGTTATACCATCACCATGTGTCAAGGAGAGGTTATACCATCACCATGTGTCAAGGAGAGGTTATACCATCACATGTGTCAAGGAGAGGTTATACCATCACCATGTGTCAAGGAGAGGTTATACCATCACCATGNGTGTAGTTGGAAGCAGTCTATGTCTGCCATGCTGACCAGACCATACACTAGAAGTTGAAGGGACGACGACGTTTCGGTCCGTCCTGGACCATTCTCAAGCCGAAACGTCGTCGTCCCTTCAATTCTAGTGTGTGGTCTGGTCAACATACTTCAGCCACGTTATTGTGACTTTCGCCTGTATATCTGCCATCTACCAGTTCAGGCACCAGAAAGGTGGTAATCCAAAAACAAACTACAGCTGGTAAAAATTGCAAACTGAAAGCCGAACTCTCCAATTAGAAAGACAAACAAACATGACGTCACCACAGCCGCTGCGCTATGTCTGTGCAGCGGGAGCGGTCGACGAGCGGACAGCACGTGGGACTTGTGATCCTGTGGTCCTGGGTTCGATCCCAGGCGTCGGCGAGAAAAACATTGGGCACAGTTTCTTTCACCCTATGCCCCTGTTACTAGCGGTAAAATAGGTACCTGGGTGTTATTCAGCTGTCACGGGCTTCTTCCTGGGGGTAGAGGCCTGGTCGAGGACTGGGCCGCGGGGACACTAAAAAAAAAAAAAAACCCCGAAATCAAGATAACCTCCCCCGCCTCCCTGGGAGGGGGAAGGGGGAGGGGCCCAGACCTCCCCGCCGGCTACCCAACCCCAGTTCTGAGGCTGTCGTGTTAAGTGGCAGTCGAACGACTCTGGCTCAATCCTTGAGACATGCAATGCCTTATTGTGTTGTACTGCGGCATGGTGGTGTGCGAGCCAGATGTTATCCAGAAGTGCTAGACTGGACTGCATGCACGTAGGGTTCCCTCCCTAGGTGTGTTGGACGCCAGTTAGGAGCCAGACACATAGGGTGACCTATACCCACTTAAGCTAAACAACTTTAATAGGTATCAACAACGTGGTCAGCAGATTTGAATGCAATCTGCTCTACACCAGTCAATGGCGTTTCATACATTCAGCGCTGGTTTCTTTTAATATATTCATATGTGATGGAAGAAGGTTTCTGTGATGTACAGTAAATTAAAATGCTGTTTAGATTTTTATCTTCAAAACCATGACAAATTATTCATAAAGCTTATTATAATAAAATTAAATACGATATTACCTGATTTGGTTGGTTAACAATATGCTCGACATAGTTAAGGAACGGATCGAGCTTCAAAGCCTGTTCCAGCCGCTGAATGTGCAGTGGCTTGGAAAACTCCACATCCTCCATTTGGATAATCTAAAAAAAAAAATAGCAGAAACAATATTTAAAATATGAAATTTTAGGCCATACATAAACTATACCTATATCCTAGCAAGGATTTATTTTTATTTATTTATATACAAAGAGTTACATTGGGGGGGTTAACAGAGAATATAGAAAATAAGTTGAATTAACATTCTTATAAAACCACTAGCATGCATAGCATTTCGGGCAAAAAATAATTTGATTCTTTAATTCTTTCTTGATTAGGAATAACTATTAGCTATTAATAAGGAATAACTTTTTAACAGTCTCCGTGGTGTAGTGGTAAGACACTCGCCTGGCGTTCCGCGAGCGCTTTGTCATGGGTTCGTATCCTGGCCTGGGTGGATTTACTGGGCGCAAATCCTTAACTGTAGCCTCTGTTTAACGCAACAGTAAAATGTGTACTTGGATGTAACAACGATTCTTCGCGGCGGGGATCGTATTCCAGGGACCTGCCCGAAACGCTATGCGTACTAGTGGCTGTACAAGAATGTAAGAACTCTTGTATATATCTCAAAAAAAAAAAATAGAGATGCTTCTACTAGCTGTCAATAATATACATATAAGATTTTAATTTATGCAAATCAAAGAATAAAAATAGTATGGAACATAAGGAAACACTACTGTGTGTGGAGCCCTCAGTGGCTTCTGAGATAAAGATTGAGAAGAGCCGTTGGCAAACACGCGAGGTTTCCGAAAACTTTCATAAGCCAATTACAAGCACATAGGGGTCTGGTAGCCGAGTGGACAGCACGCAGAACTCGTAATTCTGTGGCCCCAGGTTTGATTCCCAGACCAGGCAGAAACAAATGGGTAAAGTTTCTTTCACCTGAATGCCCCTGTTACTTAGCAGTAAACAGGTACCTGGGAGTTAGTCAGCTGTCACGGGCTGCTTCCTGGGGATGTGTGTGTGTGTGTGGTGGGAAAAAAATTAGTAGTTCGTAACAGTTGACCGACAGTTGAGAGGCGGGCCGAAAGAGCAAAGCTCAACACTCGTAAGCACAACTAGGTTATCTTGAGATGATTTCGGGGCTTTTAGTGTCCCCGCGGCCCGGTCCTCGACCAGGCCTCCACTCCCAGGAAGCAGCCCGTGACAGCTGACTAACACCCAGGTACCTATTTTACTGCTAGGTAACAGGGCATAGGGTGAAAGGAACCTGCCCATTGTTTTTCGCCGGCACCCGGATCGAACCGGGACCACAGGATCACACGTCCAGCGTGCTGTCCACTTAGGTAAGTGACATGAGTGAGGTAAGGTAAAGTAAGGTAAGGTAAGGCCGTGAGGCCAGATCGAGGCAGCAAGACCGGTCCGTCTAATTACCACAAGCTACCACAAAGCTTCCTGGCAATACGTTAGTAATGAATAAATATGAATACATTTACTCATTATAATGTTGGCGCTGAATGTACAACACGAAAAAACATAATTTTAATCTGAAAAAGTATCTTTTATAAAGAAATTAGACGAAAATAAAGAGCTGGTGACGACAAATTAAGTCGAGGATCCAAGCGTCGGTTAGATTAGGTTAGGTTAGGTTAGATTAGGTTAGATTAGGTTAGGTTAGATTAGGTTAGGTTAGATTAGGTTAGATTAGATTAGGTTAGGTTATATTAGGTTAGGTTAGATTAGGTTAGGTTAGATTAGGTTAGATAGGTTAGGTTAGGTTCGGTTAGGTTAGATTAGGTTAGATTAGGTTAGGTTAGATTAGGTTAGGTTAGATTAGCCTAACCTAACATATCATAATTATCATTATAATGTATTGCCAGGAAGCTTGTGGTAATTAGACGGACCCAGCAAGTGAAAATGAGGCCATAATGAGGCACCAGGAGTGAAAATGAGGCCATAATGAGGCACCAGAGTGAAAATGAGGCCATAATGAGGCACCAGGAGGGAAAATGAGGCCATAATGAGGCACCAGGAGGGAAAATGAGGCCATAATGAGGCACCAGGAGTGAAAATGAGGCCATAATGAGGCACCAGGAGGGAAAATGAGGCCATAATGAGGCACCAGGAGGGAAAATGAGGCCATAATGAGGCACCAGAGGGAAAATGAAGCCAGAATAAGGCACCAGGAGGCCATAATGAGGCAACATGAGGCCATAATGAGGCACCAGGGGGGAAATAAAGCCATAATGAGGCACCAGGAGGCCATAATGAGGCACCAGGAGGGAAAATGAAGCCATAATGAGGCACCAGGAGGCCATAATGAGGCACCAGGAGGGAAAATGAAGCCAGAATAAGGCACATGAGGCATAATGAGGCCACATGAGGCCATAATGAGGCAACACGAGTGAAATAAAGCCAGAATAAGGCCCAAATGAGGCAACATAAGGCCAGAATAAGGCAACATAAGGCCCAATGAGGCAACATAAGGCCATAATAAGGCAGCCCCAATAACCCGTCCCCAACCCGCCCTCACAACCCCTCATAGACCCACAACACACGAGACATGAGGCGCCTCTCACAATTCCTCTTATAAAGTACATCTTTCCCCCACCCTACACACATAACCCGCCATATCTCCCCCCACCACCGTTACCCACCGCTCTCGACGCACTAAACACAGAGGATAACCCCACGGTAGCCACCAGCAGGCCGCCACGGGCGCCACACGGCTCACAGGGACGAGAAAACGCCAGAAAAATCTTTATACTTGATGGTCATGTCGGCCGCCATTACCCCCCCCCCCCCAAGGGGGAAGATCTCGCTCCCCTATCTTACCCTATTTTGTGGCTTTAATACGCCGCTATGGCACTTATGGCCTGTATAACACTTGTGATTCATTATTCTAGATGGGTTTTAGCCATTTAGGAGGTGTTTAAGGCGGTATTTCAGACCAGATTGTTGAAAAACATTTTGGAACGAGGTCCCGGTCTCTTACTCCTCCCTCCATATTTTACCCCATTTTCCGGCTATAATACGCCTCTATATCACTTTATATTGGCTAAAACGCCTATAATCAATTATTATAGATTGCATTTGCCCATTTAGGAGGTATTTAGGCCAATATTTCAGACAAAATCATTAAAAATCATTTTGGAACCAGGTCATATGTAGGCTCAGTTGCCGGCGGGAAATTTAAACCGGATGCCTAGCCAGCCTAAAATATTTAAAAAATATAGGCCTATATCTATCCCCCAGGCACTAAAACATCGCCAAAAACTCCATTTATCTCAAAACTATGCTTTTTAACCCTTAAAAAACCCCGATTTTAGCCAAATAATTCGAAATAAGTCGAGTCGAGCGGGAAACGAGTCTACAGCAGCCACCTCTTCGAGAGCAGGCGGGCGGACGCCCCACATCTCCTAATTTCGGGTCAAATCGCCACTTTTACACACTCACGTAAGGCCCCGAGACCCGCTGGCCCGCTTGGGGCCCGGGGCGCGGCCCTGGGCACGGGTTTGGGCCCTGTAGGAGGCCCGGCAAGGGTCAAATAGCCATTGTTTACATGGGGTTTAGCCTAGCTGGTGGGGGGCATTAAGGTGCTATGCCACACGTAATATTGTTATTATGGCTCTTACAGCTGGTGCTGAGCCAGCTGGCTGGCTTATAGGTGGTGCTGTGCCAGCTGGCTGGCTTATAGGTGGTTCTGAGCCAGCTGGCTGGCTTATAGGTGGTGCTGAGCCAGCTGGCTGGCTTATAGGTGGTTCTGTGCCAGCTGGCTGGCTTATAGGTGGTTCTGAGCCAGCTGGCTGCCTTATAGGTGGTGCTGAGCCAGCTGGCTGGCTTATAGGTGGTTCTGTGCCAACTGGCTGGCTTATAGGTGGTTCTGAGCCAGCTGGCTGCCTTATAGGTGGTGCTGAGCCAGCTGGCTGGCTTATAGGTGGTGCTGAGCCAGCTGGCTGGCTTATAGGTGGTGCTGAGCCAGCTGGCTGGCTTATAGGTGGTTCTGAGCCAGCTGGCTGGCTTATAGGTGGTTCTGTACCAGCTGGCTGTCTTATAGGTGGTGCTGAGCCAGCTGGCTGGCTTATAGGTGGTTCTGAGCCAGCTGGCTGGCTTATAGGTGGTTCTGTACCAGCTGGCTGGCTTATAGGTGGTTCTGTGCCAGCTGGCTGGCTTATAGGTGGTTCTGTGCCAGCTGGCTGGCTTATAGGTGGTTCTGTACCAGCTGGCTGGCTTATAGGTGGTTCTGTGCCAGCTGGCTGGCTTATAGGTGGTTCTGAGCCAGCTGGCTGGCTTATAGGTGGTTCTGAGCCAGCTGGCTGGCTTATAGGTGGTTCTGTGCCAGCTGGCTGGCTTATAGGTGGTTCTGAGCCAGCTGGCTGTCTTATAGGTGGTTCTGTGCCAGCTGGCTGCCTTATAGGTGGTTCTGAGCCAGCTGGCTGCCTTATAGGTGGTTCTGTACCAGCTGGCTGGCTTATAGGTGGTTCTGTACCAGCTGGCTGGCTTATAGGTGGTTCTGAGCCAGCTGGCTGGCTTATAGGTGGTTCTGTACCAGCTGGCTGTCTTATAGGTGGTTCTGTGCCAGCTGGCTGCCTTATAGGTGGTTCTGAGCCAGCTGGCTGCCTTATAGGTGGTTCTGTACCAGCTGGCTGCCTTATAGGTGGTTCTGTGCCAGCTGGCTGGCTTATAGGTGGTTCTGTGCCAGCTGGCTGGCTTATAGGTGGTTCTGAGCCAGCTGGCTGGCTTATAGGTGGTTCTGAGCCAGCTGCCTGGCTTATAGGTGGTTCTGAGCCAGCTGGCTGGCTTATAGGTGGTTCTGTGCCAGCTGGCTGGCTTATAGGTGGTTCTGAGCCAGCTGGCTGGCTTATAGGTGGTTCTGAGCCAGCTGGCTGGCTTATAGGTGGTTCTGTGCCAGCTGGCTGGCTTATAGGTGGTTCTGTGCCAGCTGGCTGGCTTATAGGTGGTTCTGAGCCAGCTGGCTGGCTTATAGGTGGTTCTGAGCCAGCTGGCTGGCTTATAGGTGGTTCTGAGCCAGCTGGCTGGCTTATAGGTGGTTCTGAGCCAGCTGGCTGGCTTATAGGTGGTTCTGAGCCAGCTGGCTGGCTTATAGGTGGTGCTGAGCCAGCTGGCTGGCTTATAGGTGGTTCTGTGCCAGCTGGCTGGCTTATAGGTGGTTCTGTGCCAGCTGGCTGGCTTATAGGTGGTGCTGAGCCAGCTGGCTGGCTTATAGGTGGTTCTGTGCCAACTGGCTGGCTTATAGGTGGTTCTGTGCCAGCTGGCTGTCTTACAGCTGGTTCTGTACCACCTGTCTTACAGCTGGTTCTGTCCCACCTGTCTTACAGCTGGTTCTGTCCCACCTGTCTTACAGCTGGTTCTGTCCCACCTGTCTTACAGCTGGTTCTGTCCCACCTGTCTTACAGCTGGTTCTGTACCACCTGTCTTACAGCTGGTTCTGTACCACCTGTCTTACAGCAGGTTCTGTACCACCTGTCTTACAGCTGGTTCTGTACCACCTGTCTTACAGCAGGTTCTGTCCCACCTGTCTTACAGCTGGTTCTGTCCCACCTGTCTTACAGCTGGTTCTGTACCACCTGTCACCAGGTCCAACCACTTGGCCTGGACGGTAGAGCGACGGTCTCGCTTACGAGCAGGTCGGCGTCCGATCCCCGACCGTCCGAGAGGTTTGGACGTATTCCCCGCGTCCCGTCCCAAGTCCTTATCCTGACCCCCCAGTGTGCAAATCCACAAGGGCCGTGGCGAGGGTTCGAACTTACATCCGAGAGGATCGGGACGGCTGAATAGCCCTGACACCCCCCCCCCCAGTGCTATATAGCCATAATGGCTTGGCGCTTTCCCCCGATAATTCCTGTTCCCTTCCATGGCATAATCTATTTTTCTTGTTGGATTGTTTTGTATAATTTATTTTCGCAATTTTAGCATCAGTAATGAAGTGTATAATTTGGATATCTTTATTTTTTTTTTTTCTTCCAGAATGGTGGGGACGCGTGTATATGTCGGAGGCCTGAGCTATAGGGTCGGTGAAAGAGACCTAGAAAGATTTTTCCGAGGCTTTGGACGACTTCGAGATATTGTTATCAAGAATGGCTTTGCCTTTGTGGTCAGTTATTAACAAACCCTAATAAGGATAAGTTATAGTTTTGTAACCCAAAAAATTATCTGATTTTTTTTTTTTCTGCAAGTTCACATTTCAATTCATGATCCTAAAGTTTGTAGCAAAAAATGCGATTGCTCTAAAACGTGTTGATATCAAATTTGTATCAGTCCTGTTGCGATTTTGTATGTGGCGATCATGTCACTTCTATTTCTTTTGCCTACTAGGTTTGTCATTTCTAACTACTCAAGATAACTCAAGATAACCTGAAGATAACCTCCTGCAGTCATTTTTCATAGTAATTTTGTTTTAGGGCCAGGGGGGGGGATAAAATGATTAACATGTCTTTGCATATCTTGTAATAAATGTGTAATTTTGAGATACGTCAAATATGTTCATATTATTGCATACAGAGTACAACGTCAATTCATCGAACTATACTGGGGAAACAATCGTGACTTGTTGCAGTGAGGGATTCGTTGCTTTCGTCAGGCGTTTATGTCTGACCAGGTTTGTCCACGCACTGCCGTTGACAAACGGAAATGCGTTTATGATCTACTGGGAGCCGAGCGGACAGCACGCTGGACTTGTGATCCTGGGTTCGATCCCAGGCGCCGGCGAGAAACAATGGGCAGAGTTTCTTTCACCCTATGCCCCTGTTACCTAGCAGTAAAATAGGTACCTGGGTGTTAGTCAGCTGTCACGGGCTGCTTCCTGGGGGTGGAGGCCTGGTCGAGGACCAGGCCGCGGGGACACTAAAAGCCCCGAAATCATCGCAAGAACCCGGAGGCATCTCCGGTTGTAATAAATCTCTCGTTGTAAGGAATTTGGGTTGTCCCATATAGTTTATTGAATGAATATTATACTGTATAACTATTTACAATTTTTTGTCTTCCTTCCTGTAGGAATTCGATGATCATCGGGATGCAGATGATGCTGTCTATGAGATGAATGGCAAGGATTTAATGGGAGAAAGGTAATCTCTCTCTTCTTATAGTATTATAAATGATATTTTTTGGAGCTCTCCTTTGAGTTCAAACTTGTTTACTCCAAAAATAATTTGGAGTTATGATGATAGTGTATAAACTTGCAGGCTACAAAGAGCGTAAGCCTGATTGATACCTGGTTGATGGGGTTCTGGGAGGTCTTCTACTCCCCAAGCCCGGCCCGAGGCCAGGCTTGACTTGTGAGAGTTTGGTCCACCAGGCTGTTGCTTGGAGCGGCCCGCAGGCCCATCACAGCCCGGTTGGTCCGGCACTCCTTGAAGAAGACAATCTAGTTTCCTCTTGAAGATGTCCACGGTTGTTCCGGCAATATTTCTTATGCTTGCTGGGAGGGTGTTGAACAACCGCGGACCTCTGATATTTATACAGTGTTCTCTGATTGTGCCTATGGCACCTCTGCTCTTCACTGGTTCTATTCTGCATTTTCATCCATATCGTTCACTCCAGTACGTTGTTATTTTACTGTGCAGATTTGGGATCCCTCCAGTACTTTCCACGTGTATATTATTCAAGCATTATTGAGGAAAGCTTAACCTCCGGCTGTTTTGCAAGTATTACACGCAGAAATCACAATAGCGAAATGCATCAAATCCACAAATCCACAAAGGCTGTGTCGAGGGTTCTTTTGACCATGTCGTAGCTCGGTCGATTGAGGCAGTGTCCGGGATCCTCTCGGACGTAGGTTCGAATCCTCATCACGGCCCTTGTGGATTTGCAAGTACGGTATATTTCCGTGTAACTGGTTACGTATACAAATATAAGATTTCCATATTTGTTTTTGATGAAGGATTTTGTGATTTGTGTATTTCTTTAATATATATACTGCATGTACTCGCGTAGTTGTATTCAACTAGTTGTGCTTGCGGGGGGGGTTGAGCTTTGTCCTTTTGGTCCCGCCTCTCAACTGTCAATCAACTGGTGTACAGGTTCCTGAGCCTATTGGGCTCTATCATATCTACATTATAAACTGTATGGAGTCAGCCTCCACCACATTACTTCCTAATGCATTCCACCTGTTAACTACTCTGACACTGATCAAGTTCTTTCTAACGTCTCTATGTGGGTTTGTATGCTAGTATTTATCTATCAGTGCCTGGTTAGGGGGGGTGAGGGATGATCTTGGCCTCTACCTTCTAACCTGATACATTTATATCGCCGATTTCTAGCGTTATGATTTGGTTTTAAAACGGTAGATGTTAGCTTCCACAATTTCTGCTCAAAATTCATTTCACTGCTTGCGGACGAGGAGTCAAAAATGTGGATGAAATATGTTGACCAAACTGGGAGCCGGTCGGCCGAGCGGACAGCACGCGGGACTTGTGATCCTGTGGTCCTGGGTTCGATCCCAGGCGCCGGCGAGAAACAATGGGCAGAGTTTCTTTCACGCTATGCCCCCTGTTACCTAGCAGTAAAATAGGTACCTGGGTGTTAGTCAGCTGTCATGGGCTGCTTCTTCCTGGGGGTGGAGGCCTGGTCGAGGACCGGGCCGCGGGGACACTAAAGCCCCGAAATCACCTCAAGATATCCTCAAGATAACACTAGAAAGTGAAGGGACGACGACGTTTCAGTCCGTCCAGGATCATTGTCAAGTCCACAATCGACTTGAGAATGGTCCAGGACGGACCGAAACATCGTCCCTTCACTTTCTAGTGTGTGGTTTGGTCAATTTTTCACTAATTCCTTGACATACCACAAGCACTGCATTTTCCTCGTCTGGAAAAGAATATCCCTGTCACTCAGTATTTTGTATGCCGATACTATTTCTTCTCATTGGTCTTCGAGAGGTGTATTCTTTACCTAATCCTCGTAGCTTACTTTTTGTCTTACTGACAACAATTTTCTTGCAAACTCTGCACTCTTGATCCTGTGTTTTGGAAGGTGGAAATTCCATACTGATCTAAATACAGATGCACTTCCAACATCCGTTTTGCATCGTTCCGAACCAGATCCGGATGCAGCCGATGAGTCACAATAACGTGGCTGAAGAATGTCGACCCGACCACACACTAGAAGGTGAAGGGACGACGACGTTTCGGTCCGTCCTGGACCATTCTCAAGTCGATTGTGACTTGAGAATGGTCCAGGACGGACCGAAACGCCGTCGTCCCTTCACCTTCTAGTGTGTGGTCTGGTCCGGCTTACTGCAGCCGTCTCCCCCCCAAGGGGGGGGGGGGTTAGTTGGACGAAGATTTGCTTTATGGGGAGGAGTTCTTATGCCGTGTTGAGGTTGTTGGTCGCATTATTAACCAGGTGTAGTAGTCTGTTTTGTTTCGCTTACCCTTCTGGGTGCTTTCCCTGCTCGATGGCAAGATGATAAACTTTAAATGTAAAGTGTTCATGAACCATTACTCCCTGCACCTGTGAGGGGGGCAGGCTCCAGCTCTGGTCCCCGATATAGGCATACAAGAACTGGGATTGATGACCCTAAGCAGTGTATTCACCTAGTTCTTCTTGCCAAGGGTTGAGCTCTGCTCTTTCGGCCCGCCTCTCGACTGTCAATCAATTAACTGTAACTGGGGAGCTGAGCGGACAGCACGCTGGACGCGTGATCCTGTGGTCCCGGGTTCGATCCCGGGCGCCGGCGAGAGACAATGGGCAGAGTTTCTTTCACCCCTGATGCCCCTGTTACCTAGCAGTCAATAGGTACCTGGGAGTTAGTCAGCTGTCACGGGCTGCTTCCTGGTGATGGAGGCCTGGTCGAGGACCGGGCCACGGGGACACTAAAGCCCCGAAATCATCTCAAGATAACCTCAAAACAGTGAAGTGTAGAGGTGCGTTTGGTAGTCAGAGAACACTATAAAGATCCTAAGCCCACCCGCTCTTCAACTTCCTTCCACCAATCAGAAGATATAGTGCCCAAACAAATGTGGACATTTTTAAGAGGCAGGTGGACAAATTCCAACAGGAAGTTGCAAATCAGTCCGGTGTATTGGATATGTGAGCCTGTGGGTCCTCGGCGATTGACAGTCTGATGCAGCAAGTTATTACTAAATAACCCTGGCTCCACTGCTAAGTTTTGAAAACACAACTATTCCTTGAAACCGATGACAGGGAAGCTGTACCACATGTGGGGGCCAGGGAATAGTGCCGTCTTTCATGTGTGGTCGGGGAATACCACTGCCCCACATGTGGGCCAGACGATATCATGCCCCCACATGTGTGGGCCAGACGATATCACTACCCCACATGTGTGGGCCAGACGATATCACTACCCCACATGTGTGGGCCAGACGATATCACTACCCCACATGTGTGGGCCAGACGATAACACATCCCCACATGTGGGCCACGAAAATGTCTTACATATAGGGATATTTCACAATTAATGTTTCCTAGCTGCTGTCCTATTGTTCCGTCTACACGAAACATAAATGCTCTTGTATCCTTGAACTGTGTGACTTACCCCCCACCCTATTAAACCTATTTATTTAGGTTAGAATGATGAAACGTGATGCCAATCTCTGTTGATATTCTGTTAATTCGAATATTTATTATCTCGTCGAGCATTTTATAACCTTTGGCAAATCTCAATGCTATAGAGTAGTGGGCTAACCCAATTTTTGTGTCTGGGAGCAATTATTATTTTTCGATTGTTTATGCCTCCAAAAGTATAGTAAATGGCTATTATTCCCACCCGAATTTGCTTTGAGCTTTGTCTAAGACGGCTTCAAGAAGGTCTTGGAGGCAGCCAGTTCCTTAACTTAGAGCCGTGACACGTTTCACAAGTTGTCAGATTTCAGGTTCTTTTAAGACGTCTTCCATAAGCTGTCTTGGGCAGAGTAAGGTATGAGTAATGACCCGGGGCCAGATTCACCAAGCAGTTACGTTAGCACTACGAACGTGTGCATCTTTCCTCAATCATTGACGGCTTTGGTTACATTTATAAACAGTTTACAAGCATGAAAACTTGCCAAATCAACTTGTTATGGTTATAAACAGCCTCCTGGTGCTTCGGAGCTCATTAACCGTTTAATAATTGTAAAACAAAGCCGCCATAGATTACGAAAAGATGTACAGCTTCGCAAGTGCTTACGTAACTGCTTCGTGAATCTGGGCCCAGTTTCTATAGTTTGGAGGCATAAGCAATCAGAGAAAACACCCCCCCCCCTCGCTACGAACAAAAAAAGGTACCCGTGTAAGTAAACTAAATTAAGGTGGTATATTTCCTCTTGTTACTGGCATAGAGGACAAATGGAATACATACCTTCATAAATTGCTATGTCTTTTTGCTCAGATTGCTACTTGGGATATTTTATGCTTTCACATTAAGAATACAGTATTGTATTATTATTCAAATAAGTAAAAGAAAGCTTTAGTATGCCCA
>WNGS01158398.1:40039-60113 GCA_020271785.1 Procambarus virginalis
AGAGGGTTTGGGTCCACCAGGCTGTTGCTTGGACGCGGCCCACAGGCCCACATATACTGCTTGATGGGGTTCTGGGAGTTTCTTCTACTCCCCAAGCCCGGCCCGAGGTCAGGCTTGACTTGTGAGAGTTTGGTCCAACCAGGCTGTTGCCTTGAGTGGCCCGCAGGCCCTACATATACCTGCTTGATGGGGTTCTGGGAGTTCTTCTACTCCCCAAGGGTCGCCGGCCCAGAGGCCAGGCTTGACTAACCATTATCACAACAGAAACAGGGAACTGGGCTTTGAGTAAATCTGATGTTTGATTTGATCACAATACAGAGTTGTTCGGCAATTTCAAGGATTCATATTCTGTGAATCCTCCATTTGCCTGTAAAATTTCGCTGACTTTCTGGATGCGTTCCCAGCTGATGGTGTGAAATGTTATTCGCACTCTGACGCTTTTGTGGAAGGTGCACCTGACAGCTGAGTGGACAGCACTCAGGACTCATAGTCCTAACGTTCCGGATTCGATCCCCGGCGGAGGTAGAAACAAATGAGCATAGTTTTGTTCACCCTTGATGCTCCTGTGCACCTAGTCAGTAGAAGTAAATAGGTACCATGGAGCTAGACAGATGCTACGGGCTGCATTCCTGGGGATGTGTAACAAAAAGGGGCCTGGTTCGAGGACCGGGCCACGGCGGGTCGCGCTAAGACCCCGAAATCATCTCGAGAGATACCCTCAAGATCGTCGTCTAGAGCAGCTTGCAGATTTTTTGAAGTATTCGTAGCCGGTGGCATGAGCGGGGCCTATCCGCAGTTGTTTAGGGGATGTTGAAAATGTTCGGCATGTGAGCGTTTTCTCTTTTTTCCCCCCTTTGTGACGGGGTCCAGGTTCCGGCTCTGGTAGGCTACAAAAGAACTCCTGCAACTGATGTGACCATTTAGTGGTCACATCGGGGGCTTTCACCAAGGGCTTTCCCAGACATCTTGAAGGTGCAACTATGCAAAGATATGGATTCTATTCAGTTTGGTAAGAAAAACTCACCAAAATTCATAGAATAATTCAAAATTCAAAGAAAAAAGTCAAGCCCTGGCCTTGGGGGCCGGGCATGGGGAGTAGAAGAACACTCCCAGAAGAACCCCATCAACCAGGGTATCAACCGAGGTGATAATAATGAAAATAATGAGTCATAATGATGGATTACTTGGAGTCATAATGATAAAGAAATACTAATGAGTCAGTCACTGCTGCCGGAACTCAGTCCATGAGATCCTGAGACGATGAATTGACTTCTACTCCGCCTACTGAAAAGCAGCATTTCACGAAAACTGGCCAGTTTTTCTAACGATAGAGCACAAAATTTGACGGGGTTCTACTGTATAATGTTACAATTCTGCTTCATAGCAAGAATTTCTTATTACAAACAAAACTTTATTGATTCAGTATACAACTTGCTAATTACCGTATTGCTAAAGCTAGATCAAGGCAATAAGCCACCAAAACTTACCGTACTGCTCACATATATGCGCTAAAAAACGCAATAGATTGAACTGTCTTGCCCTAGACCCATCTCATCTGCTAGGATGCCATTGATTCCCTGTAAATATTGAAATGAAGAATCAATGGGGCAATCCATTATTGTTTTAATCATTGAATGAAAAATCACATTAGTCATAAGAATGAAAATCGACCACCCACACTAACAAAATATATATATTATCTGTACGTGCGGACGAGAAGGGCACATAAACATGGCTGAAAGATGCTTGACCAACCCACACTAGAAGTGATGAAGGACGACCGACGTTTCGGTCCATCCTGGACCATTCTCAAGTCATGTGACTTCGAGATGTGACAATGGACTGCAGATGGACCGAAAGTCGTCGTCCCTTCACTTTTAGTGTTGGTCTTAGGGTCAACATCTTTATCTATCACATTACTGTACTGCTTCCCACTGTTGAGGACAGATCACTCGCCTTCCCCCTGCTTGCCAACCACAACAGTCACCTACCCACAGTTAAAAAAAAAAAAGAGGCATCAGGTAATCATGTTCACGCACATTTCAGTCCTGCCATTGGAATTGAACCCAGGGACACCAACTGCTCTACTACCCCGTACTTCCCACCCTATGGGGGAACAGAGTCCTAGTGAGTTCTCAGGGAAGCTGCTCAGGTCCCCTGTATTTTTGACAGGTGTATGTCAAAATGAAGTCAGTGGACATGTTAAGTGCTGACTTCATTACGAGGGGTAGAGTAGTGCAGGGATCCTTAGATAGAAGATACTTTATTAAAAGCAGTGGATCCGAGTGCCACCTGTGTCTACAGTTTCCCCTTCTCTCTCTCTTCTCTCTCTCTCCGTCTCCCTCTCGTCTCTCATCTCTGTCTCTCTCTGTCTCTCGCTCTTTCGCGCTCGCTGTTGCGCGCTTCTCTGCCGAGCGCTGTCGCGCTTCTTCGCGCGCGCGCTCGCGCCGGGCGCCGCTTCGCAGGACTGCGCGCGCGCTGCGCCGCGCTCGCGCGCGTCGCGCGCTCCCCGCCGCTCTCTCTTTCTCTCTCTCTCTCTCTCTTCCTCTCCTGCTCTCTCTCCTCTCTCTCTCTCCTCTCTGTCTCCTCCCCTTCATCGTCCTTCTGCTCCTCTCTCTACTCCTCTCTCTCCTCTCGTTGGTCCTCTGGAGAGCTGACTGAGTATTCCCGTTCTCTCCATCAGTCATCCGGTCTTCCTCGTTCCTGCTCCGGTCTCTCTCTCTCTCTCTCTCTCTCTCGTAACAACTAGAGATAACAAAATGTTCTGAACAATAAGTGTATGAAATGCAAGCTAAAAGTAAACAATCAAATAATAACAACTTACAAAGTAGTAGAGATTAGCCAGCCAATTCATGCCATTCATCTGATAGCTTTTGAGGACACCCCTAAATATAGTTGGTTGCGGATGCTCCTTTGATTCTTTTGATCTTCCAAAGTCTGGAATAATTTTGCTTTCATTTCCCGAGAACAGACTTAGTTTCGCTTGCTGATTGGAATATTGCCTCTTGAGCCGTCTTCAGAGCCTGAACCTTCATGGCTTCACTGTAAAAACAAAAATATTGATTGTAATGATATGCCAATTCTGGGTCAGCCTCTGATGCTCCCTGAAGCTACTGTCTCTGACAGTGTACCAATTAGTAGGTTACATCAGATGTGGAGTTGTATAAGCTCATCAGGGTCCAGTGCTGGAACATGGCCCCTTCATGCAGGCACAGAAAATTCACTTTGGCAAACAGAGTGGTAGACGGGTGGAACAAGTTAGGGGAGAAGGTGGTGGAGGCCAAGACCGTCAGTAGTTTCAAAGTGTTATATGACAAAGAGTGCTGGGAAGACGGGACACCACGAGCATAGCTCTCATCCTGTAACTACACTTAGGTAATTACAGGTAGCAGTGGCATTGATTTATATTTATGCCACCACCGGGGAAGCAACCGGAAAGAAAGAAAGAGCCGGCAGCAGACAAACTACCCTAATTTTTGTTCCCACCGAAACTCTGTCCTCAAACAGGCGCATGAACCTCACCCACCCGAGCACCAGAAGGAATGGAAAAACGCCTCATGAGCCGCCAGAGGAAGGACTCGAGAGGCAGAAGGATGATGCAGGCGATGAGTCACAATAACGTGGTTAAAGTATGTTGACCAGACCACACACTAGAAGGTGAAGGGACGACGACATTTCGGTCCGTCCTGGACCATTGTCAAGTCGATCGACTTGAGAATGGTCCAGGATGGACCGAAACGTCGTCGTCCCTTCACCTTCTAGTGTGTGGTCTGGTCAACAGAAGGATGATCACCACAAGCCCAAAGGGATGCAGAACAGAACTAGAGAGAGAGAGAGAGCACAACAGAAGCACACAGGGAGTGGCGGGTTACAAACCCCCCCTCCCCCACCCCCTGCAATAAAGAACCACGTAGAGCCAAACAGGCTCTAAGGGGCGCGCAAACAACTTTCCCAAGCCCCAGAAGCCACAAATGAGAGCCCTGGGGTTGAGCCTGTGTGTATGTGCCCACCACCCGAGATAGAAAGGTGGAGTCCAAGGAAAAGGCTTTCAAGGAAGGAGGGCCGGCTGAAAGACCCAAAAGTCCCAGTTGGGACAAGTAGACTCGGCAACCTCTGTCCCCGAATCAGAGGGGGTGACTCCCAGAACCTCACCCCAATCTGGAAACCCTCAGATGTCATTAGGCTAGAAGCAGGGAGGAGGTTATCTTGAGGTTACTGTATCTTGAGATGATTTCGGGGCTTTAGTGTCCCCGCGGCCCGGTCCTCGACCAGGCCTCCACCCCCAGGAAGCAACCCGTGACAGCTGGCTAACACCCAGGTACCTATTTTACTGCTAGGTAACAGGGGCATAGGGTGAAAGAAACTCTGCCCATTGTTTCTCGCCGGTGCCTGGGATCGAACCCAAGACCACAGGATCACAAGTCCAGTGTGCTGTCCGCTCGGCCGACCGACTCTTCTCTAGAAGGAGAGAAGAACTGAAGAGGAGGAGTATCACGCCCACAGAGGAAGGAAGGAAGGTTAGGTTAGGTTAGGTTAGGTTAGGTTAGGTTAGGTTAGGTTAGGTTGTTTTGGTTGTTAGGTTGTTACAGTACTAAGAAGCTGGTGTAACACACACACTCACCCTTTCTCCATGATATCAGGATCTAAAAGCCCGTGTAGCAAAACTAAGGTAAGAGTTACCAAATACCTCCAATTCTGAGACCCAAACACCAGTGTAGCAGCTGCGGGAGCATCTGCCTGGGCACACAACCTAGACTAGCCACCAGATAAGCCCAAACTACAGCAAGAGAGCCATAAAGAAGAGCCACATGGAGAGGGGGAGTAATCTTCCATAGAACCCAGAGGTCAAAGGTGTCACCGACCCAACCAGCCACACAGCGGAGGCAGATGGACTGAATGGCACCACATGGCTAGGGTGGTGTAAAACCCTCAAACTTATTCCGAAACGAGAGCAGGATTGGTGGGAATACCCAGGGGGGGAGGGGCCCACCGAACCTGCAGAGGATTTCCAGGGCCACTTTAATTTGACCAAGACAAAATGAGTGTATGGAGAAACACATGGCAGATGGAAATCAATGCAAATAAATGCCACATTATATAATGTGGAATAGGAGAAACTAGGCTTCACACAACCTACAAATTGCAGACGAGAAGTCACAATAATGGCTGAAATATGTTGACCAGACCACACACTAGAAAGTGAAGGGACGACGACGTTTCGGTCCGTCCTGGACCATTCTCAAGTCGACTTGAGAATAGTCCAGGACGGACCGAAACGTCGTTGTCCCTTCACTTTCTAGTGTGTGGTCTGGTCAACCTACAAATTATTTGAAAAGGCATTAAAGAACTTTGACAAAGAAAGAGATCTACGGGTGGTTCTGGAGAGTAGACAGTCACCAGACAACCACATAAAACCAGTGATGAATGTAATGAAACACCATTTTCTAGGTTATCTTGAAATGATTTCGGGGCTTTAGTGTCCCCGCGGCCCGGTCCTCGACCAGGCCTCCGCCCCCAGGAAGCAGCCCGTGACAGCTGGCTAACACCCAGGTACCTATTTTACTGCTAGGTAACAGGGGCATAGGGTGAAAGAAACTCTGCCCATTGTTTCTCGCCGGTGCCTGGAATCGAACCCGGGACCCCGGGATCACAAGTCCAGTGTGCTGTCCCCCGGCCGACCGACTCCCCCTAGGCTCCCCCTGGAGACCTCCCACAGAAAAGACATTGAATAAGGAGCATATGCTACACTTCCCAACTTCAGGATCACTTTTAAATATTGTATATGAATGTTGAAATACTAAAGAAATTGTTGACGACTTTTGCAAGACCAAAATTGATATATGCAGCAGCTGAATAGTGCTCATATCAATTAACACATCAATAAACTGGAAGGTTACATGCTACTAAATGAGAGCCGGTCGGCCGAGCGGACAGCACGCTGGACTTGTGATCCTGTGGTCCTGGGTTCGATCCCAGGCGCCGGCGAGAAACAATGGGCAGAGTTTCTTTCACCCTATGCCCCTGTTACCTAGCAGTAAAAATAGGTACCTGGGTGTTAGTCAGCTGTCACGGGCTGCTTCCTGGGGGTGGAGGCCTGGTCGAGGACCGGGCCGCGGGGACACTAAAGCCCCGAAATCATCTCAAGATAACCTCAAGATCTCAAGATAAATAGCTTTTGGATCTAAATAACAAGAGCTGAATGTGAAGCTATAAGTGTTTAATATACCAAAGCTAGAGGATAGAACCAAATGACGCAACATAATAACTATGTACAAAATAGCAACAGAAACTGCTATCACAGAAGACAAAGAAGAATTTTTGAAAACAGCAACTACAAAAAACAATAGGCCATAGACTTAAGCTAAAGAAATGAGGGCACTAAAAAAATATTATTAAATGAACCAGTGAAGAGCAGAGGTGCCATAGGCACAATCAGAAAGCACTGTATAAACACCAGAGGTCCAGTGAAGAGCAGAGGTGCCATAGACACAATCAGAAAGCACTGTATAAACATCAGAGGTCCAGTGAAGAGCAGAGGTGCCATAGACACAATCAGAGAACACTATAAACATCAGAGGTCCGCGGTTGTTCAACGTCCTCCCAGTGACTATAAGAAATATTGCCGGAACAACCGTGGACATCATCAAGAGAAAACTGGACTGTTTTCTAAGAGAAGTTCTGGACCAGCCGGGCTGTGGTGGATATGTGGGCCTGCGGGCCGCTCTGAGCAACAGCCTGGTGGACCAAGCTCTCACAAGTCGAGCCTGGCCTCAGGCCGGGCTTGGGGAGTAGAAGAACTCCCAGAACCCCATCAAGCAGGTTCTCTTTTGCAAGCAGAGTGGCAGACGGTAAGAATAAAAGCAATGAAAAGATGAGCGATACCAAAACCACCAGTAGATTATTTTCAAAGTGTTATATGACAAAGCACTGGGAAGAGGGAACACCACAAACATAGCACACAGAAATCCCAATAGCGTGACGCATCAAATGAACAAACCCACAAGGGCTGTGATGAGTGTTCGAAGCTACGTCCGAGAGGATCCCAGACGCTGCCTTAATCGACTTTGTCTCGGGGTGTGTCTCGGAGAGACTGAGGGATCCGTGTGAGGGCAGCTGAACTCCCAGTTGCAATTCTTTTACCACGTCGTGCCACAGCCGATTAAGGCGCATCTGGGATCCTCTCGGACGTAGGTTTGAATCCTCATCACGGCCATTGTGGATTCATAAATGCCCTTAGGTATCAGCATATCAGAGCTTACCTATCCATGACTACTGGGGGAAGGCCTAACTCTTTATACCCCGTCTCCTAGCCATCCATATCCAGCACGTTCATTACCCCTCTGAACATTAAGTTTTCATCATATTATTCCCAAAGTTGTGGACGGAATTGGCTTCAACAACTTCTTTCAATGCATTCCACTCACCTGCCACCCATACAGGGAATGAAAACTTCCCAACATCTCTTTGACTCAGATGCATGTCCGACTTCCATCGATGTCTCCCTTGTCCAACCTTTTTTTATAGACTTCCTTTAGCCACCTTATCTGGGCCCCTCAAGATCTTATATGTAGTTAACATATGTCCTCTGGATGCAGACGAGCAGTCACAATAACGTGACTGAAATATGTTGACCAAACCACACACTAGAAGGTGAAGGAACAACGACGTTTCGGTCCATCCTGGACCATTCTCAAGTTGGTGACCAGACCACACACTCAAAGATGAAGGGACAACGACATTTGGGTCCGTCCTGGACCAGTCTCAAGTCACAATCGACTTGAGAATGGTGCAGGACGGACCGAAACGTCGTCGTCCCTTCACCTTCTAGTGTGTGGTCTGGTCAACATATGTCCTCTGTTTCTTCTATCCTCTAAGGTTGTGAATTAATTCCATTTAGCTAATTACATACACACACATACATTGCTTAAAGACCATTCAAGAAAAACAGAATACAAAATTACCAATCATAATCATCGAGTGAGGACGAAGGCATTGAAGTATCATCCTCCAACTGCTTCAAGATGCTGCTGGTATCTTCATCTTCCATCGATACTGATCCCATCTTATTCTTCATGAAGTGAGCATATAGCTCGGGCAGGGTGATGAGGAAGTTCACTTTACGTTGCTGCCTTTTTACCTGTTCAAAACATGTTAAAGACGACAAAACGTCAAGATAATGTTGCTGGGAATAACTCAACACATACGTGAAGTGCAGGCGATGGGAATAATAATTACACAATAAATACATTTACTCCATATAAAGTCACATTATAAAGTCACAATAAAGGCCGGGAGCCGCGGAGATGTGCTCTATCTTGCAGACGAGGAGTCACAATAACGTGGCTGAAGTATGTCGACCAGACCACACACTAGAAGGTGAAGGGACGACGACGTTTCGGTCCATCCTGGACCATTCTCAAGTCAGTGCGAGAATGGTCCATGACGGACTGATACGTCGTCGTCCTTTCATTTTCTAGTGCGTGGTCTGGTCAACATACATGAAGTGCTCATGAAACAACAAGCTATAACTCTTGGCTTGGAAAGCTATGAATGTGGCCATTAGAAATTAATAAGTCATTTAGCATCATAAACAGTTTTGATACTAATCAAAAGTGAGTGGTAACTAATTTACTATGGAATGGAATTCATTATGGAATGGAGGTGAAGTCCATTCACCTGGGCTTAAAAATGTGTTAATTGCATATTGTACTTACCTCCAAGATTTCTTTATCCATCTTACGCTGCTCTTCAGCTTCTCTCTCGGCTCTGCGATTTTGCTCTTTTAAAATGCGGTCGAACTTCTTCCACTCTCCTTGCATTGTTCTTGTTAGTCTCTTCAACATCCAGACTTTATCTTTCACCGTCTTTTGGCTCTGAAGAAAAAGATTGTCAAACATTACCTTTAATACTATGGTACATGACACCTGCTTGATACCTGCTTGATGGGGTTCTGGGAGTTCTTCTACTCCCCAAGCCCGGCCCGAGGCCAGGCTCGACTTGTGAGAGCTTGGTCCACCAGGCTGTTGCTTGGAGCGACCCGCAGGCCCACATATACCTGCTTGATTTGGTTCTGGGAGTTCTTATACTACCCAGGCCTGGCCTGAGGCCATGCTCGACTTGTGAGGGTCAATAATACACACATATTCACATTACTGAATGAAGAAAAGGTTTATACACTACTTTGAATTGCTGACATGCTAACCTGATTTCAAACTTGTTTCTAAGAAGCATTTACTAGCACCTTGAGAGCAGACGTGAACTGTTGAAGTTACTAAGACGATACACCCTCGGTAGTCCAACATTTATCATGTAGGAGGAGTGGACAGCGCTTCGGATTCATAGTCCTGAGGCTCCGGGTTCGATCCCCGGCGGAGGCGGAAATAAATGGGCAGAGGTTCTTTCACCCTGATGCCCCTGTTCATATAGCAGTAAATAGGTATACCTGGGAGTTAAGACAGCTGCTATGGGTTAGACCTTGGGATGTGTAACAAAAAGGAGGCCTGGTTGAGGACCGGGCCGCGGGGACGCAAAGCCCCGAAATCATCTCAAGATAACCTCAAGATAGGCATCTTATTGTTATTATATACAGGTTATCTTGAGATGATTTCGGGGCTTTAGTGTCTCCGCGGCCCGGTCCTTGACCAGGCCTCCACCCCCAGGAAGCAGCCCGTGACAGCAAACACCCAGGTACCTATTTTACTGCTAGGTAACAGGGGCATAGGGGTGAAAGAAACTCTGCCCATTGTTTCTCGCCTGGGATCGAACCCAGGACCACAGGATCACAAGTCCAGTGTGCTGTCCGCTCGGCCGACTGGCTCCCATACAGTACAGATATTTTGTTTCTGGTATATTTTAATTCTTTAAAAGAGCAAAAATATCATCATCTGACACAATGGAAGATGTTAGTTGGTAATAGCAGTACCAGTCTCCGTGGTGTAGTGGTAAGACACTCGCCTGACGTTCCGTGAGCGCTTTGTCATGGGTTCGTATCCTGGCCGGGGAGGATTTACTGGGCGCAAATCCTTAACTGTAATCTCTGTTTAACTCAACAGTAAAATGGGTACTTGGTCGTAAAAACCATTCTTCGCGGCAGGGATCGTATTCCAGGGACCTGCCCGAAACGCTACGCGTACTAGTGATTATTACCTAAGTGTAGTTACAGGATGAGAGCTACGCTCGTGGTGTCCCGTCTTCCCAGCACTCTTTGTCATATAACGCTTTGAAACTACTGACGGTCTTGGCCTCCACCACCTTCTCCCCTAACTTGTTCCAACCGTCTACCACTCTGTTTGCGAAAGTGAATTTTCTTACATTTCTTCGGCATCTGTGTTTAGCTAGTTTATATCTATGACCTCTTGTTCTTAAAGTTCCAGGTCTCAGGAAATCTTCCCTATATACAAGAATGAAATAACTCTTGTATATATCTCAAGAAAAAAAATAGCATCTTGTGATTAATTACCCCAACATATTGCTGCCCAAGGCAGTTTATTTACTCAGCCCATCTTCCTGTTGTGGTAGTACTTATAGAAACGACGAGGACCATAGTATACATACCGACGTACAACAAAATTAGAAAGTAGAAATCTGAAATACTGAGTTGCACAAACTGGAAAACTATTTTTTTTTACTTGTGGTGCTTTCACAAACTAAACTAACCTATCCTAACCTCCCTAGACCTAATACACAATATCTGAGGCCTCATATAGTACATATGAATGCTATACTAGGCCTATCAATATTTAAGTTTGTGTTTAGCTTCACTTATTTTAAAAGGATTCCTTACTAGTCAGCATTTTACTATCTAAAAGCTAAGACCGTACGAATCCTGACTATCGACGATCGGTACAATGGGTACTATCTAAACAGGAGGACGAGTTGATTTACTACACACTAACTTCCCCCTAACCCTCGTAGCCTGGTGGATAACGCGCAGGACTCGTAATTCTGTGGTGCGGGTTCGATTCCCGCACGAGGCAGAAACAAATGGGCAAAGTTTCTTTCACCCTGAATGCCCCTGTTACCTAGCAATAAAATAGGTACCTGGGTGTTCGTCAGCTGTCACGGGCTGCTTCCTGGGGGTGGAGGCCTGGTCGAGGACCGGGCCGCAGGGACACTAAAGCCCCGAAATGATCTCAAGATAACCTCAAGATAACCCAGAAACACGTCATGTCTACTGTCATTTGGCGGGATTTACTCTTGCCAATTAGATCACCTGTGTAATCTGACAGTGTCAACACTCACATGGACGCACACACATGTGTAATCTGACAGTTAGGAACAAGTTAGGTGAGAAGGTGGTAGAGGCCAAGACCGTCAGTACAGTAGTTTCAAAGCGTTATGTGACAAAGAGTGGTGGGAAGACGGGACACCACGAGCGTAGCTCTCATCCTGTAACTACACTTAGGTAATTACAGTGTCAACACTTACATGGATGCACACACAAAATCTTCACCAGAAACTAGATTTAAGCCAAATGTTTTCAAACTGGCAAATGTGTTTTGGAGACAGCTTTGGGTGGTGGTGTTTAATATATTTCACAACCTAGGGCAATTAAACACAATTCACGATTGTGTTTATTCATGACGATTCAATAATCGTGACAAGCAGATGAGGAGTCACAATAACATGGCTGAAATATGTAGACCAAACCACACACTAGAAAGTGAAGGGACGACGACGTTTCGGTCCGTCTGGACCATTCTCAATCGATGTGGAATTCTCTCATCGACTTGAGAATGGTCCAGGACGGACCGAAACGCCGTCGCCCCTTCACTTTCTAGTGTGTAGTTTGGTCAACAATCATGATAAATCATGATTATTCATGATTTAGTCACAGCATGTGGTGCCGTGACCCCGACCTGTACAGCTGTACTGAGCTGCATGAGTGGCCGGCCTCGGTTGCTCTGGCAGTACTGAGGTTCTCAGCTAGGAGGGATATCTTGAGGTTATCTTGAGATGATTTCGGGGCTTTAGTGTCCCCCTGGCCCGGTCCTCGACCAGGCCTCCACCCCCAGGAAGCAGCCCGTGACAGCTGACTAACACCCAGGTACCTATTTACTGCTAGGTAACAGGGGCATAGGGTGAAAGAAACTCTGCCCATTGTTTCTCGCCGGCACCTGGATCGAACCCAGGACCACAGGATCACAAGTCCAGCGTGCTGTCCGCTCGGCCGACCGGCTCCCGATGCAAACAATCTTTTTCTTAAGATGGCATTTGTTCATTGGAGTTGAGGACCAGGGGCCAGATTCACGAAGCAGTTACGCAAGTACTTACGAACGTGTACATCTCTCCTCCAATCTTTGACGGCTTTGGTTACATTTATTAAACAGTTTACAAGCATGAAAACTTGCCAATCAACTGTTGTTATTGTTATAAACAGCCTCCTGGTGCATCAGAGCTCATTAACTGTCTAATAATTGTAAACAAAGCTGCCAAAGAATGAGAAAAGATGTACAGGTTCGTAAGTGTTTGCATAACTTCTTCATGAATCTAGCCCCAGGAAGTTAACCCCTTTGTACCCAGGGAGTGGGGGGGGGTAAATCTTACAATATACAGTACGAAGAAACGTGATGTGCTGGTGAACACACACACACACCCGCCCTTTCTCCATGATATCAGGGTGCGTGTGTGTAATACAACGGTTAAGACCATAGTAGTAGTAATAGGCATCCTTCAGTCTCGGGAGACTATGGAGTTGCGCTCTGGTTGTCAATCCTGGTGCAGCGTCTGGTGTGATGATGAGGCCAATCCGAGAGTGGCAGTCCATCCCACACCGATCACAACGAAGTCCGATTCTGGTCTGTCTTCCTGTCTACCGGCTTTCCTTCTCTGTCTCTTTGCCTCCGATTCCTTGGCAAGTGACTCCTCGAACTTGGAGAGACCTCCTGAACAGACTGCCTCCAGGCTGAACGGTCTGCAGCCAGTGTCTCCATGTAGCAAGATCGACGTCATATATATATACAACGGTTAAGACCATAGATCTAAAAACAATACAATGGAATGATGTCCTACAGAAAGGCAATATAAACGCAAATCCTTTCTTAAGCAGACAAAACAGTATGCATTTATGCCGTCATTACAAGTCCAATACATAAACCAGAGAGGCTCTTACTTGTAAAGCTTTCTGTCGACATACTCGCATACAACCAGTAGCCATCCTCTTGCAGTTCTGTAAGACCTCCTTCCGTACAGAGGCTTTGGATTTCTGACATCTTCCAATTCTTGGCCATCAAGACCCATAGCTTGTGTCTTCGGATGGTAAGTGCCTGAAATGAGAAGACACATAAGAAAACAAAGATAAACTTGTTGACCAGACCACACACTCGAAGGTGAAGGGACGACGCCGTTTCGGTCCGCTGGCCCACGTCAAGTCGACCGACTTGAGAATGGTGTCCAGGACGGACCGAAATGTCGTCGTTGTCCCTTCACCTTCTGTGTGTGGTCTGGTCAACATAATTTAGCCACGTTATTGTGACTCATCGCCTGCACAAAGATAAACTTGTTGACTAGACACACACTCGAAGGTGAAGGGACGACGCCGTTTCGGTCCGTCCTGGACACTGTCAAGTCGACCGACTTGAGAAGGTGTCCAGGACGGACCGAAACGTCCTCGTCCCTTCACCTTCTAGTGTGTGGTCTGGTCAACATAATTTAGCCACGTTATTGTGACTCGTCGCCTGCACAAAGATAAACTGTACTATTCACTTTCTCACTCTACCACTCACAAATATATGTATATAACAATACAAAATACTCTGCCAGCTATCATGGATTATAGCTGGCAGAGTATTTGAGAGATTCAGTAGGGAAGTACAAATTGTTACCGTGATGCTCAACGCATTATTAGTATCTCATAGGCATAATCACACTTGATTATAGAATGACGGAAAAAATGTTCCGTCAATACTGGATTCAATATTCACCAGGAAAGAAGAGGAGATATTTGACATGCAGTACCGTCCTCCCTCGGGAAAGAGTGATCATGTCCTGTTGGAAATTAAATATGCTTTGCGATACAATCTAGAAGAGAATGGGTGCCTGAAACAGTTGATAAACTCGATTTCAAGAGAGGACACTGTGGGAAACTTGGAAAATTCTTCGGTGAGATTAACTGGCCAGACTTGATGCTAGACAAGGAAGTAAATGAGATGCATGCCAAATTTTGACATATACGATGAAGGCACACAAAAACATTCATACCAAAACAGAGATGCAAAACCAGAAAGCAGGATGGGTTCAACAGAAATTGTGAGATGAAGATTTAAAAGAGCCGAACCCAATGCCCAATTCCAAAGCACACCATAGAATACATAGAAGCATACCATAGAATACATAGCATACCATAGAATACATAGATGAGGATTTCAAAGAGCCGAACCCAATGCCAATTCCAAAGCACACCATAGAATACATAGAAGTATCTCAAGAACAAAGTGAAAAAATTACTCATGGGGCTAGGAAGCAATAAAGCAGTTGGACCTGATGGAGTTTCACCTTGGGTGCTGAAAGAATGTGCAAATGCGCTGAACATTCCTCCCCAATAAATATCCCAGACATCCTTGTGCACAAGACTCTTGGCACATATATGGAAAAAGGCAAACGTAGTTCCAATCTATAAAAAACGGTAGCCGAGAAGAACCTCTAAATTATAGACTCACATCATTAACAAGCGTGGTACTCCAAACATTTAAAAAAAATGTTAAAGCCAAATGGCTCGAACACCTGAGAATAATGACATAATAATAGAGAGACAGTATGGTTTTCGAACAGGAAGATTCTGTGTAACAAATCTTCTTAGATTTGATCTTCTGGGTAGAGCCACAGAGATTCTACAGGAGAAAGAAGGTTGCGTGACTGTGTCTATCTGGAACTAAAAAAGGCTTTTGACAGAGTCCCACACAAGAGGTTATTCTGGAAATGAACATGCCAGGGGGGTGGACAGGAAGACTTCTGACACGGATGAAAACTTTTCTAATTGACAGACAGANTGCTAGATACACACAGAAATGACAATAGTGTGATATATCAAATGAACAAATCCCCAAGGGATTTGTTCGATAAGGGTTCGAACTTACGCCTGGGATGATCGTCTGGGATCATCCCAGGCGTAAGTTCAAACCCTCATCACCGTCCTTGTGGATTTGTCAGTTTGCAAGAGCTTGCTGCACTTCCACTCAATCATGCAAAAACTTGATTCAGAAATGGTTGTACATTTATGACTGGGACTAAACACTGTCTAGCCAATACTGATTTACATTGTATAACAATCTAAATTAAACTAACATTTTAGGCCTAGAGTGAGCAACAGTTAGCTAGTAATTTCAAAGATGATGTATTGTAAATACAAAGTGAGGTTTAAATTACAGTGGTAAGATACACATTGACACAATTTATGTTAAAAAAACAAGAGTTGAATGTAATGAAATGCCAATTTCTGGGTGAGCCACCAGGAGCTCCCCGATGCTTCAGGGAGCCACCAGGGGGCTCCTCAATGCTTCAGGGGGCCACCAGGAGCTCCCCGATGCTTCAGGGAGCCACCAGGGGGCTCCTCAATGCTTCAGGGAGCCACCAGGAGCTCCCCGATGCTTCAGGGAGCCACCAGGAGCTCCCCGATGCTTCAGGGAGCCACCAGGGGCTCCCCGATGCTTCAGGGAGCCACCAGGGCTCCCCGATGCTTCAGGGAGCCACCAGAGGCTCCCCGATGCTTCAGGGAGCCACCAGGGGCTCCCCGATGCTTCAGGGAGCCACCAGGGGGCTCCCCGATGCTTCAGGGAGCCACCAGGAGCTCCCCGATGCTTCAGGGAGCCACCAGGAGCTCCCCGATGCTTCAGGGAGCCACCGGGGGCTCCCCGATGCTTCAGGGAGCCACCAGGGGGCTCCCCGATGCTTCAGGAAGCCACCAGGAGCTCCCTGATGCTTCAGGAAGCCACCAGGAGCTCCCCGATGCTTCAGGAAGCCACCAGGAGCTCCCTGATGCTTCAGGAGCCACCAGGAGCTCCCTGATGCTTCAGGAGCCACCAGGAGCTCCCCAATGCTTCAGGAAGCCACCAGGAGCTCCCTGATGCTTCAGGGAGCCACCAGGAGCTCCCTGATGCTTCAGGGAGCCACCAGGAGCTCCCCGATGCTTCAGGAAGCCACCAGGAGCTCCCCGATGCTTCAGGGAGCCACCAGGAGCTCCCCGATGCTTCAGGGAGCCACCAGGAGCTCCCCGATGCTTCAGGAAGCCACCAGGAGCTCCCCGATGCTTCAGGAAGCCACCAGGAGCTCCCCGATGCTTCAGGAAGCCACCAGGGGCTCCCCGATGCTTCAGGGAGCCACCAGGAGCTCCCCGATGCTTCAGGAAGCCACCAGGAGCTCCCCGATGCTTCAGGAAGCCACCAGGAGCTCCCCGATGCTTCAGGAAGCCACCAGGGGCTTCAGGAAGCTCCCCGATGCTTCAGGAAGCCACCAGGAGCTCCCCGATGCTTCAGGGAGCCACCAGGAGCTCCCCGATGCTTCAGGGAGCCACCAGGAGCTCCCCGATGCTTCAGGAAGCCACCAGGGGGCTCCCTGATGCTTCAGGAAGCCACCAGGAGCTCCCCGATGCTTCAGGGAGCCACCAGGGGGCTCCCCGATGCTTCAGGAAGCCACCAGGAGCTCCCCGATGCTTCAGGGAGCCACCAGGAGCTCCCCGATGCTTCAGGAAGCCACCAGGAGCTCCCCGATGCTTCAGGAAGCCACCAGGGGCTCCCCGATGCTTCAGGGAGCCACCAGGGGGCTCCCCGATGCTTCAGGGAGCCACCAGGGGGCTCCCCGATGCTTCAGGGAGCCACCAGGGGGCTCCCCGATGCTTCAGGAAGCCACCAGGAGCTCCCCGATGCTTCAGGGAGCCACCAGGGGGCTCCCCGATGCTTCAGGGAGCCACCAGAGGCTCCCCGATGCTTCAGGAAGCCACCAGGGGGCTCCCCGATGCTTCAGGAAGCCACCAGGGGGCTCCCCGATGCTTCAGGGAGCCACCAGAGGCTCCCCGATGCTTCAGGGAGCCACCAGGAGCTCCCCGATGCTTCAGGGAGCCACCAGGGGGCTCCCCGATGCTTCAGGAAGCCACCAGGGGGCTCCCCGATGCTTCAGGAAGCCACCAGGAGCTCCCCGATGCTTCAGGGAGCCACCAGAGGCTCCCCGATGCTTCAGGGAGCCACCAGGAGCTCCCCGATGCTTCAGGGAGCCACCAGGAGCTCCCCGATGCTTCAGGAAGCCACCAGGAGCTCCCCGATGCTTCAGGGAGCCACCAGGAGCTCCCCGATGCTTCAGGGAGCCACCAGGAGCTCCCCGATGCTTCAGGGAGCCACCAGGAGCTCCCCGATGCTTCAGGGAGCCACCAGGAGCTCCCCGATGCTTCAGGGAGCCACCAGGGGCTCCTCAATGCTTCAGGGAGCCACCAGGGGCTCCCCGATGTTTCAGGGAGCCACCAGGGGGCTCCCCGATGCTTCAGGGAGCCACCAGGAGCTCCCCGATGCTTCAGGTAGCCACCAGGAGCTCCCCGATGCTTCAGGTAGCCACCAGGAGCTCCCCGATGCTTCAGGGAGCCACCAGGGGGCTCCTCAATGCTTCAGGGAGCCACCAGGTGGCTCCCCGATGTTTCAGGGAGCCACCAGGTGGCTCCCCGATGTTTCAGGGAGCCACCAGGGGGCTCCCCGATGCTTCAGGGAGCCACCAGGGGGCTCCCCGATGTTTCAGGGAACACCACAGAAAAATTAGGATGATGAGACAATTTGAGGTAGAATTAATATAAACTAATCCTACATGAAGTTATAGATAATTTACACACCCTCAGCATCCTATATTTTATTCTGGGGTAAATCCCAATTAACTGTTACCCTCCCCGCCCACTTGGAACAAAGACCAAATTCTCGTACAAACCAGAAATTCTTGTAATCAAATACTACAATGGTTTAATAATGTGGTTTCAAAGAACAAAAACCCTGAGTGAAGTATTTACATAGGAACATGGGTATATGAAGTATATTATCGAGTATTAATATATATTATGTGTGTGTATATTAATGTATATCTGGTACGCAGACGAGAAGTCCCAATAACGTAGCTGCAATGTGTTGACCAAACCACACACTAGAAGGTGAAGGGACGACGACGTTTCGGTCCGTCCTGGACCATTGTCAAGTCAATGACTTGAGAATGGTCCAGGACGGACCAAAAACGTCGTCCTCCCTTCACTTTCTACTGTGGTTTGGTCAACGTATCTGGTGCGAGTGGCCTCACCTGGAAGCTGGGTACGAATCTGGCGATCTCACCAGTCCAATTATGAAGAGTAGAAGCAGGTGTGATTATAAGGAAGGGACCCCAAGTATCTGAAACGAAAACATTATTATTTAAAATATATTTCGTCTAGCAAACACATTACTGTGCTGATACCGGGTGTTGTCTAAGCTTGAATCTTTCGTCTAGCAAACACATTACTGTGCTGATACCGGGTGTTGTCTAAGCTTGAATCTTTCGTCTAGCAAACACATTACTGTGCTGATACCGGGTGTTGTCTAAGCTTGAATCTTTCGTCTAGCAAACACATTACTGTGCTGATACCGGGTGTTGTCTAAGCTTGAATCTTTCGTCTAGCAAACACATTACTGTGCTGATACCGGGTGTTGTCTAAGCTTGAATCTTTCGTCTAGCAAACACATTACTGTGCTGATACCGGGTGTTGTCTAAGCTTGAATCTTTCGTCTAGCAAACACATTACTGTGCTGATACCGGGTGTTGTCTAAGCTTGAATCTTTCGTCTAGCAAACACATTACTGTGCTGATACCGGGTGTTGTCTAAGCTTGAATCTTTCGTCTAGCAAACACATTACTGTGCTGATACCGGGTGTTGTCTAAGCTTGAATCTTTCGTCTAGCAAACACATTACTGTGCTGATACCGGGTGTTGTCTAAGCTTGAATCTTTCGTCTAGCAAACACATTACTGTGCTGATACCGGGTGTTGTCTAAGCTTGAATCTTTCGTCTAGCAAACACATTACTGTGCTGATACCGGGTGTTGTCTAAGCTTGAATCTTCGTCTAGCAAACACATTACTGTGCTGATACCGGGTGTTGTCTAAGCTTGAATCTTTCGTCTAGCAAACACATTACTGTGCTGATACCGGGTGTTGTCTAAGCTTGAATCTTTCGTCTAGCAAACACATTACTGTGCTGATACCGGGTGTTGTCTAAGCTTGAATCTTTCGTCTAGCAAACACATTACTGTGCTGATACCGGGTGTTGTCTAAGCTTGAATCTTTCGTCTAGCAAACACATTACTGTGCTGATACCGGGTGTTGTCTAAGCTTGAATCTTTCGTCTAGCAAACACATTACTGTGCTGATACCGGGTATTGTCTAAGCTTGAATCTGCTCTACTTTAATGGAGTGAAATCTAGAATGCTTACCTAGCACGACTTGTGAGAGCTTGGTCCAACAGACTGTTGCTTGGAAAGGCCAGCAGGCCCACACATCCACTACAACTCTGTTGGTCTAACACTTCTTACAGGAACTTGTCTAATTGCTTCTTGAAGAAGTCCACCTTTGCTCCAACAATATTGTCTAAGCTTGCTGGGAGAGAATTGAGCAACTGTGGGCTTCTGAGGTGCCATTTTTACTCCTTACCGATTCTATTCTGCATTTTCTTCCAAAATATGGAAGAAAATTGCTATTTTCTTCCAAATTATGGAAGAAAATTGCTATTTTCTTCCATCATGTTATTTTATGAAGAATGTAACATATTTTCTTATTTTTTAACATACTTTTATCATTATGTATGTTATTTTACTGTGTAAATTGGAACCTGGCCATCCAGTATCTTCCATCTATCTTGAGGTTATCTTGAGATGATTTCGGGCGTTAGTGTCCCCGCGCGCCCGGTCCTCGACCAGGCCTCCACCCCCAGGAAGCAGCCCGTGACAGCTGACTAACACCCAGGTACCTATTTTACTGCTAGATAACAGGGCATAGGGTGAAGAAACTCTGCCCACTGTTTCTCACCGGTGCCCGGGATCGAACCCGGGACCACAGGATCACAAGTCCAGTGTGCTGTTCGCTCGG
>WNGS01158398.1:61960-93401 GCA_020271785.1 Procambarus virginalis
CTGTACATGCTATTTATATACCCTGTACCGGCTCCCTGTAGGGGAGCCGGTCAGAAAATATTTACACTAGCTCACTACTACTACTACTCACCTTCCTTTAAACTAGAATGTATATAGTCAGGTTGGAAGATCGAAAAGCGATTGTATAATAGGTGATGCCTGCTTGGGGGGCATCAAGGAGGAACGCTTCACGGAAGACCAGCTTCGGGATGACATGAGACTCTGGATGCATTGTGAATGGCGATCGCACCTCCCGCCGTTCCAGGAGTTCAGGGTGATTACATACCTAGTTGGAGTATATTGTGATTTATTTACTTTTCGTCTTAAGTGTCCAAATACTGTATATCCACATACCACAACATAGGATAATATTTTCAACAGTCTTACTTCATATAACTTATTTTAGATATTATTATTTATCACCATTTAAAAACTTAACTAAACATGTTTTGATTATAGTTAAACAACTGAGGTATCCCAGGCTGGTATGTCTCACAATATTATTTTAGCCGTGACTAATGAATTGGTTCAACAAATCCACAAAGGCGGTGATGAGAGTTTGAACCTATGCACGGGATGTCTCAGTAATATTCCAGCAACATTATAGTATTTCTGTGTGCCTCTGGGCCAGTTAGGCTCGTTCTTCCAGAGGTTTGCTTGCTTTCGGGTCCATCCTTCGGCGGCTCAGAAGCTCTCTTCGTGTACCTCCTTCAAGACCCAGATTATGCGGGGCCTGACAGTTAAGTGGACAGCACATCGGATTCGTAGTCCTGAGGGTTCGATTCCGGTGGAGGCGGAGACAAATGGGCAAAATGTTTCTTTCTCCCTAATGCCCCTGTTACCTAGCAGTAAATAGGTACCTGGGAGTTAGACAGGTGCTACGGGTTGCTTCCTGGGGGTGTGTAACAAAAAGGAGACCTGGTCGAGGACCGGGCCGCGGGCACGCTAGGCCCCGAAATCATCTCAAGATAACCTCAAGATATGAAGACAGTGAGGCAGGGCAGGGGTTAGGAAGCAGGGTCAGAGTTCACAGGCCTGTGGGAATGTTTATCATCATATAATTCATGTAAATAGAAAACGATCATCATGTACATCATGTATTATGTTCGGTTGCAGCTCTTCACCGTTACTTGCATGCCACGGGCTCGGCACGGCAAGGGCCGGGTCTCCCAGGTCATTCGCAGGGTTATTCGGTCCAGCCAGCCTGCAGTCGATCCACGTGCCCACGACGTTCGTAAGTTCGCGGCTTTGGCTGCGAACTTAGCCAGCCCGTGGTTCTGGCCCCCCTCAAGAGAGGGGAGCCAGAATGTGCCCCCCCTTCTCTGAGGTAGGCCAGGTTCTAGTTCATGGTCCCCGGTAGGCTAGAACTCCATTGAATTGACTGATGCCACGGTCTAGTACATACATAGTAAGCTCCGGGAAGCTGGAGCTTACCACAGAAAATGCATCTGAAATGCATCTGAAATGCCTCACGAAAGTACTGTATTTATTTATTTATTTATTTATACAGTATATACAAGAAGCTACATTGGGTTTGTGAGAATACATAGCATAGTATTTACAGTCTTGTAAAGCCACTAGTACACGCAGCGTTTCGGGCAGGTCCTTAATCTAACAGATAATTTTAAGTAGGTAAATTCTATCAGAATTAATAAAATGATAACAGATACATTGCAAGGAAAAAATATGAGATGAGAGAGATTAGTAAGTATATTAAAGCACATTGGTATATTAAAGCTCTGATTGATTACATTGACAGCTTGATTGGTAATTTAAACAAGATTAATAGGCACCATACAGCAGATTGATAGCACATATAAGAAGACCGCAATGATCACAATGGTAAAGATGTTCGGATTGGGTACATAAAGATTGGGAGATTGGGTAGCAATAGATACAGTGCAATTTTAAAGCAAAAGGTAAAAAACTATGAAGATGAAATTAGGTACTTTTTAGTATTGTTTTTGAATGACAGAAAAGTTGGACAGCTTTTCAATTCAATAGGGAGTGAGTTCCATAGACTGGGTCCCTTTATTTGCATAGAGTGTTTACACAGATTAAGTTTAACTCTGGGGATATCAAAGAGATATTTATTTCTGGTGTGGTGATAATGGGTCCTATTACAGTACATCTGTCCAGGAAGAGTTTCGGAGCAGGATTTACATTTAAGAACAAGGTTTTGTAAATGTAGTTAACACAAGAGAATTTGTGGAGTGAGATTATGTTTAGCATGTTTAGGGAGTATCTTCGGGAGTATCTTGTATCTTCGGTTATAGTAAATCCCTCATTCCAATAAACTGGGGTCAGTCCCATATAGTTTACCATATTGAGGTTACACTCTCCTAAATACTAATATCTAACTACAGTACAGTACAGAGGTACTGATACGACTAACAAACCATTTAACATCCTGAGCCCAGTAGGCTCAGGACTCCATAGACCAGCTGACTGACAGTTGAGAGGTGGGACCAAAGAGCCAGAGCTTAACCCCACCCCCCCACCAAGCACAACGAAGTGAGTACATAGTAGTTTCAAAGCGTTATATGATAAAGAGTGCTGGGAAGACTGGACACCACGAGCGTAGCTCTCATCCTGCAACTACACTTAGGGAGCCGGTCGGCCGAGCGGACAGCACACTGGAATTGTGATCCTGTGGTCCTGGGTTCGATCCCAGGCGCCGGCGAGAAACAATGGGCAGAGTTTCTTTCACCCTATGCCCCTGTTACCTAGCAGTAAAATAGGTACCTAGGTGTTAGTCAGCTGTCACGGGCTGCTTCCTGGGGGGGTGGAGGCCTGGTCTAGGACCGGGCCGCGGGGACACTAAAGCCCCGAAATCATCTCAAGAAAACCTCAAGATAGGTAATTACATACCTTCCTGAACTGCATGACAAGATTCATGAGCGACGACGTTACAGACGACTGCTGCGAAGAGGGACCCATCGATGACCTCAACAACTCATCAATACTAATCTTATTTTTAAGACCACTATACAGAAACTTTTGACGAAGTGTGAGGGGACAGTACATCATAATCTGTTGAGTAAAGTCACAATGATTACCATATGCATAATACTATGTTTATCTTTCAAATACAAATAAATTGATCCGCTTCATTACGACGAACAAAGCTATGAATCGTCAAGGCAGGCGATGAGTCACAAAGCTAAAGTATGTTGACCAGACCACACACTAGGAGGTGAAGGGACGACGACATTTCGGTCTGTACCGGACCATTCTCGAGTCTACTATTCACACAATCGACTTGAGAATGGTCCAGGACGGACCAAAACATCGTCGTCCCTTCACCTTCTAGTGTGGGGTCTGGTCAACCTCAATATGAATCGTCAAGTTAAAAAATCTTGGAAAATTATTATTTAGCAAATTTCTACTTGTTAGATAACAAGCTATCGGGCACAAGCTATACAGATATGAAGAAAAGATTCAATATGAAGCAATGTATGACAATAAATATATGACTCAGTTTCAAACGCTTCATTATATTTCATCATAATTTTTATCTCAAATATATCTTTTTTTTTTATCTTATTATTATTTTATATATCTTTTATATTTTAGCTCAAATATACCTTACCTCAATCTTATCCGTAAGTTCATTCTCAACTTCCGTCTTTACTCGCCTCAACATGAAGGGTTTCAAGATCATATGTAGTCGATTTAAGTGTTCTGAAAAGTCAACGTTATAAAAGATTTACTGTCATCATCCTTTAATATAATGTATATGCAGAGATGGATGGATTTACAATTCAGTGGTGTAAATATATAAGGCATATATTGTATAAACATTCCTGCCTACATATCCAAACCACTGAATTGTAAATCCATCCTTCTGTGGATGTATTATTAAATACAAAAGTACCTAAGGAAATTCCTGTCTTAATCCTTCCTTTGTGGTTTGACACCAAAATAAACAAATAAATTAGGCAAACTAGAGAGTCAAGAGTGAGACTAAAGAGCATCAAAAATCAAGAGTATTCAGAGAAGACCTTGTCATGTGCTTAAATTAAATACTGCTGTATTATTAGAAGAGTCAAAGACATTTTGAATCTAAAGGCACGTCTGTGACGTACGCCACATGATACTCTCATGACGCAAAATCAAAACTATTATTCCCTGTCATCAACACTGAAAGGCTCTATACTGAAATATCCTTCTAAACAAAGGATAATCTTACGGGAATCTGTACAGTGAATTTTGAACACGGTGAAAAAATTACGGTGCCTTATGGAATCTGTACACCAGTTGATTGACAGTTGAGAGGCGGGACCAAAGAGCCAAAGCTCAACCCCCTGCAAGCATAACTAGGTGAATACAACTAGGTGAGCACAGGTAAAAGTACCACACTACTATTATATTCTGCGGTGAAGAATATACTGTACTTACTTTCATCTACATGTGTCTTATTTTCTACGTGTCCTTCAATATCCTTGCTGAACCATTCGTTGAACCACAGGTGCGAGTCGAAGAGCGTGGGCATGATAAAATGCAACAGAGCCCAGAGTTCAGCCATGCTGTTTTGAATGGGTGTTCCCGACAACAGTAAGCGGTTTCGACAGCTGAACCCCAGTAGCAGCTTCCATCTCTGGCTGTTGAATAAACAACGATTATCTTATCAGTAAAAATTCTGAATCACTATCCAGAGCCGGAGCCGGTCGGCCTGGTTGATACCTGGTTGATGGGGTTCTGGGAGTTCTTCTACTCCCCAAGCCCGGCCTGAGGCCAGGCTCGACTTGTGTGACTTGGCCGAGCGGACAGCACGCTGGACTTGTGATCCTGTGGTCCCGGGTTCGATCCCGGGCGCCGGCGAGAAACAATGGGCAGAGTTTCTTTCACCCTATGCCCCTGTTACCTAGCAGTAAAAATAGGTACCTGGGTGTTAGTCAGCTGTCACAGGCTGCTTCCTGGGGGGGTGGAGGCCTGGTCGAGGACCGGGCCGCGGGGACACTAAAGCCCCGAAATCATCTCAAGATAACCTCAAGATATCCACATTCATCATTATGTATTCACTAATATTACAATTAACCACTGCACTGCGCAAAGCACCTAAAGGTCCTCTGAGGGTTGTATTTTTTTTTAATTAGGCCATATTTTAAGGATTTTTAATGTTTACATTGCTCACTCAACCACTTGGGGTGGACGGTAGAGTGACGGTCTCGCTTCATGCAGGTCGGCGTTCAATCCCTTGAGACTGTCCAAGTGGTTGGGCACCGTTCCTTCCTTCCTTCCCCCGTCCCATCCCCAAATCCTTATCCTGAATCCTTACCAGTGCTATATAGCCGTAATGACTTGGCGCTTTCTACTGAAAACTCCCTCCCCTCTTTGTGATTTGAAATGAAAATGATTGAGTTTGGAAACATTTTGACATTAACATTAGCTGAACATTTATAAAGACAACAAAAATGTCCCTAACAACTGCATCTTGAAATTTTTGCCAAAAACAGGTGCGCAGTGCAGGGGTTAAGCATTTAATGTAATAAAGGATCTTTTACTGGTGGGCCTCCAGTAGCTTTCCTTAGCCTATGTACTGTGTTCCAAGCCTTAACCTTGGAACATACATCTTACGCATAATATTATTGGGAGGTTATGGTTTCGTGCTTTGTTGGATTATCTTGGTTTCTCTGCAAAACATTTTGTGTTGGCTCTTTGCTGAAAGATTTAGGTCGACGTCTTGCTAATTCCTGTTGTTGCTTGCTCACTTCCTTAACCGTTGACCAGACCAAACACTTGACGGTGAAGGGACGACGACGTTTCGGTCCGTCCTGGACCATTCTCAAGTCGAATCGACTTGAGAATGGTCCAGGACGGACCGAAACGTCGTCATCCCTTCACCTTCTAGTGTGTGGTCTGGTCAACATTCTTCAGCCCACGTTATTGTGACTCATCGCCTGCATATGGATTCCTTAACAGTTTCTAATATTTCTTTCTCCCTGGCAGCTTGTGCACGGAATAGCTGTACTTTCCTAAATCCTGTGTAACCTGTTGACCAGACTACACACTAGAAGGTGAAGGGACGACGACGTTTCGACTTGAGAATGGTCCAGGACGGACCGAAACGTCGTCGTCCCTTCACCGTCTAGTGTGTGGTCTAGTCAACATACTTTAGCCACGTTATTGTGACTCATCGCCTGCCTGTGTAACCTCTCTCTTTTCTGATAAAAGCTCTTTGTCCTGTAGAATTTCCTTGCCTTCAAGAAAAAATTAGATGCGTTCCTACAAGATATGCCAGACCAACCATATTGTAGTGGATATGTGAGCATGTGGACTGCTCCAAGCAACAGTCTGTTGGACCAAGTTATGACGGGTCAAATCCTGGCCCCATGGCAGGCTTGGAGAGACGCTCATCATCCAGGAGATTAGAACTCCCAGAACACACTCCAGGTATAGTTCAGATAGATATACAGTACGATGAACAACTTTCTTACTTACTTTCTTAAGTTTGTGAACTCTGCCCGTGCTACTTAAGCAAACATGCTATAAAGAACACTTGTTCGGTGAAGCAATGACTGAATCTGGCCTGGACAGTGCCCATTACAACTTCCCTGGAAACACAAACCGAAGCCGTCTCTATTTTTCCGCTTGTTACAACTTGTAATAAAGTTGTTACATCTTGGCTTAACGTGTTTATGACGTATTAGAACGTTGTTACAACTTTATTATAACTGGTTAGGAAGTGTTAAAACTTGTTCGAACGTTGTATCACCATCGTAGTTTCGGTGTGTGTTTGGCAAGTGAAGATCCGCCAAAATGAAGTTTGCCAAATCCAGGTTGCATTCGTACAAGCAAAAGGTGTTCACTACAATCGCCTTTCGATCAGGAAGGGGGAACAACATAATGAGACAATCAATGGTTTCATGTTATGGCAGAGAAATCCACTGGTGGAAGGCCAAACATGTCCTATATGTTGACCAGACCACACACTAGAAGGTGAAGGGACGACGACGTTTTGGTCCGTCCTGGACCATTCTCAAGTCGATCACAATCGACTTGAGAATGGTCCAGGACGCACCGAAACGTCGTCGTCCCTTCACCTTCTAGTGTGTGGTCTGGTCAACAACTTTAGCCACGTTATTGTGACTCATCGCCTGCATGTCCTATATCCAATGGAAAGAAGCCATATCTATTTTTCAATCTGTTGAAATTGGGTGGAAATGGGAGAGAGAGACTATGAAAACACTCAAGAGCCCTAGAATGCAGATTGTATTGTGGACTACCTTGAGACGATGCAATTACCTTGAGATGATTTCGGGTCTTAGCGTCCCCATGGCCCGGTCCTCGACAAAGGCCTCCTATGTTCTGAGAAATCCGAAACAAGTCTATCCACATTGCCCATACCCCTCATCCCCCTCATACAGGCTTGACAGTTGAGCGGCAGCGCTCGGGATTCGTAGTGCTAAGGTTCCGGTCCGGGTTCGATCCCCGGTGGAGGTGGAAACAAATGGGGCGGAGTTTCTTTCACCCTGATACTCCTGTAACCTAGCAGTAAATAGGTACCTGGGAGTTAGACAGCTGCTACAGGCTGCTTCCTGGGGGTGTGTAACAAAAACAGGGACGCTAAGCCCCGAAATCACCTCAAGATAACCTATCCCCCCTTTCTACAGAGGCATATTGCAATACCGTCTGTTAAGGTTTTGAAATACCGAGTTATATCCATTCTATAAAATACCAGTACTATACCTGTTAATGCTTTTAATGGCTTGGGCCTCATCGAGAACCATGTAGTTCCACTTTAAACGGTTCAAAAACTTGAAGTCTTGAATAACAATCTGGTAACTTGTTACAACTATATGGAAACTCGCCTCCCTCGTCCCAAGATTTTTGCCATCAAAAAACTTGCGAAGATTTTTACGTTCTTCAGGATTACCCCAATATGGCACCACCTGGAAAAGAAGAAGAGGAGAGAATTGGAATTATTTTGTATCATATAAAAAAAAATAGTTTTTTTTTTATATTTATATATACAAGAGTTCTTACATTCTTGTACAGCCACTAGTACACGTAGTGTTTCGGACAAGTCGGACGTTAATCAATCTTCAGCTATCCAGAGAATCTATCGAAACTAATGCTCCTACAGGAGAGGACATCACAGAAATCTATCTGTGCCCTGTAGTTGCAACAGGTTCGAACGCAGGTCTATCCGGATTAAGAACATGTTCTATCCGACTAGGCCAAACCAAACCCTATGTTCCCCAGAATACGACCTGTGCGAAGAAGCGTCTAACAACCAGGTACCCATTTTACTGTTGGGTTAAACAGAGGCTACAGTTAAGGATTTGCACCCAGTAAATCCTCCCCCGGCCAGGATACGAACCCAGGACAAAGCGCTCATAGAACGCCAGGCGAGTGTCTTACCACTATGCCATGGAGACTGTAGGTGTTATATAAAACTGCACTCCAAACTAAATGTGTATCTTGTAAGATGCAACATAGTACTCAGGAGCAGGCGATGAGTCACAATAACGTGGCTGAAGAATGTTGACCAGACCACACACTAGAAGGTGAAGGGACGACGACGTTTCGGTCCGTCCTGGACCATTCTCAAGTCGATTGAGAATGGTCCAGGACGGACCGAAACGTCGTCGTCGTCCCTTCACCTTCTAGTGTGTGGTCTGGTCAACATATTTCTCAGGATAGACCCTCAGCACTAGTTTGCTAGACACACACAGAAATCACAATAGTGTGATATATCAAATGAACAAAACCCCAAGGGCCGTGATAAGGATTTGAACTTACGCCTGGGATGATCGTCTGGAATCATCCCAGGCGTAAGTTCAAACCCTCATCACGGATTTGTGGATTTGTTACCTTTGCAACAAATCCGCAAAATTTATGGATTTTCAAACCTTGTGGATTTGTCAGTTTGCAAGAGCTTGCTGCACTTCCACTCAATCATGCAAAAACTTGAATCAGAAATGGTTGTACATTTATGACTGGGACTAAACACTGTCTAGCCAATACTGATTTACATTGTATAACAATCTAAATTAAACTAACATTTTAGGCCTAGAGTGAGCAACAGTTAGCTAGTAATTTCAAAGATGTAAATACAAAGTGAGGTTTAAATTACAGTGGTAAGATACACATTGACACAATTTATGTTAAAAAAACAAGAGTTGAATGTAATGAAATGCCAATTTCTGGGTGAGCCACCAGGAGCTTCCCGATGCTTCAGGGAGCCACCAGGGGGCTCCCCGATGCTTCAGGAAGCCACCAGGGGCTCCCTGATGCTTCAGGGAGCCACCAGGGGGCTCCCTGATGCTTCAAGGAGCCACCAGGGAGCTCCCCGATGCTTCAGGAAGCCACCAGGGGGCTCCCTGATGCTTCAAGGAGCCACCAGGGAGCTCCCCGATGCTTCAGGAAGCCACCAGGAGCTCCCCGATGCTTCAAGGAGCCACCAGGGGGCTCCCCGATGCTTCAAGGAGCCACCAGGAGCTCCCCGATGCTTCAAGGAGCCACCAGGGGGCTCCCCGATGCTTCAAGGAGCCACCAGGAGCTCCCCGATGCTTCAAGGAGCCACCAGGGGGCTCCCCGATGCTTCAGGAAGCCACCAGGAGCTCCCCGATGCTTCAAGGAGCCACCAGGGGGCTCCCCGATGCTTCAGGAAGCCACCAGGGGGCTCCCTGATGCTTCAGGAAGCCACCAAGAGCTCCCCGATGCTTCAGGAAGCCACAAGGGGGCTCCCTGATGCTTCAGGGAGCCACCAGGGGGCTCCCCGATGCTTCAGGAAGCCACCAGGGGGCTCCCGATGCTTCAAGGAGCCACCAGGGGGCTCCTTGAAGCTTCAAGGAGCCACCAGGGGGCTCCCCGATGCTTCAAGGAGCCACCAGGAGCTCCCCGATGCTTCAAGGAGCCACCAGGGGGCTCCCTGAAGCTTCAGGAAGCCACCAGGGGGCTCCCTGAAGCTTCAGGAAGCCACCAGGGGCTCCCCGATGCTTCAGGAAGCCACCAGGGGGCTCCCCGATGCTTCAGGGAGCCACCAGGGGCTCCTCAATGCTTCAGGGAGCCACCAGGGGCTCCCTGATGCTTCAGGAAGCCACCAGGAGCTCCCTGATGCTTCAGGGAGCCACCAGGAGCTCCCTGATGCTTCAGGGAGCCACCAGGAGCTCCCTGATGCTTCAGGGAGCCACCAGGAGCTCCCTGATGCTTCAGGGAGCCACCAGGAGCTCCCCGATGCTTCAGGGAGCCACCAGGAGCTCCCTGATGCTTCAGGAAGCCACCAGGAGCTCCCTGATGCTTCAGGAAGCCACCAGGAGCTCCCTGATGCTTCAGGGAGCCACCAGGGGGCTCCCTGATGCTTCAGGAAGCCACCAGGAGCTCCCTGATGCTTCAGGGAGCCACCAGGAGCTCCCTGATGCTTCAGGGAGCCACCAGGGGGCTCCCCGATGCTTCAGGAAGCCACCAGGGGGCTCCCTGATGCTTCAGGGAGCCACCAGGGGGCTCCCCGATGCTTCAGGAAGCCACCAGGGGGCTCCCTGATGCTTCAGGAAGCCACCAAGAGCTCCCCGATGCTTCAGGAAGCCACAAGGGGGCTCCCTGATGCTTCAGGGAGCCACCAGGGGGCTCCCCGATGCTTCAGGAAGCCACCAGGGGCTCCCTGATGCTTCAGGAAGCCACCAGGGGCTCCCTGATGCTTCAGGAAGCCACCAGGGGGCTCCCTGATGCTTCAGGAAGCCACCAAGAGCTCCCCGATGCTTCAGGAAGCCACCAGGGGGCTCCCTGATGCTTCAGGGAGCCACCAGGGGGCTCCCCGATGCTTCAGGAAGCCACCAGGGGCTCCCTGATGCTTCAGGAAGCCACCAGGGGCTCCCTGATGCTTCAGGAAGCCACCAAGAGCTCCCCGATGCTTCAGGAAGCCACCAGGGGGCTCCCTGATGCTTCAGGGAGCCACCAGGGGCTCCCCGATGCTTCAGGAAGCCACCAGGGGCTCCCTGATGCTTCAGGAAGCCACCAGGGGCTCCCTGATGCTTCAGGAAGCCACCAAGAGCTCCCCGATGCTTCAGGAAGCCACCAGGGGGCTCCTCAATGCTTCAGGGAGCCACCAGGAGCTCCCCGATGCTTCAGGGAGCCACCAGGGGGCTCCTCAATGCTTCAGGGAGCCACCAGGAGCTCCCCGATGCTTCAGGGAGCCACCAGGAGCTCCTCAATGCTTCAGGGAGCCACCAGGGGGCTCCTCAATGCTTCAGGGAGCCACCAGGGGGCTCCTCAATGCTTCAGGGAGCCACCAGGGGCTCCTCAATGCTTCAGGGAGCCACCAGGGGGCTCCCCGATGCTTCAGGGAGCCACCAGGGGGCTCCCCGATGTTTCAGGGAACACCACAGAAAAATTAGGATGATGAGACAATTTGAGGTAGAATTAATATAAACTAATCCTACATGAAGTTATAGATAATTTACACACCCTCAGCATCCTATATTTTATTCTGGGGTAAATCCCAATTAACTGTTACCCTCCCCGCCCACTTGGAACAATTACTTGGCACTCGTTACACTCCCCGCCCACTTGGAACAATTACTTGGCACTCGTTACACTCCCCGCCCACTTGGAACAAAGACCAAATTCTCGTACAAACCAGAAATTCTTGTAATCAAATACTACAATGGTTTAATAATGTGGTTTCAAAGAACAAAAACCCTGAGTGAAGTATTTACATAGGAACATGGGTATATGAAGTATATTATCGAGTATTAATATATTATGTTGTGTGTATATTAATGTATATCTGGTACGCAGACGAGAAGTCCCAATAACGTAGCTGCAATGTGTTGACCAAACCACACACTAGAAGGTGAAGGACGACGACATTTCGGTCCGTCCTGGACCATTGTCAAGTCAATGACTTGAGAATGGTCCAGGACGGACCGAAAACGGCGTCCTCCCTTCACTTTCTACTGGGGTTTGGTCAACGTATCTGGTACGAGTGGCCTCACCTGGAAGCTGGGTACGAATCTGGCGATCTCACCAGTCCAATTATGAAGAGTAGAAGCAGGTGTGATTATTAGGAAGGGACCCCAAGTATCTGAAACGAAAACATTATTATTTAAAATATATTTCGTCTAGCAAACACATTACTGTGCTGATACCGGGTGTTGTCTAAGCTTGAATCTTTCGTCTAGCAAACACATTACTGTGCTGATACCGGGTGTTGTCTAAGCTTGAATCTTTCGTCTAGCAAACACATTACTGTGCTGATACCGGGTGTTGTCTAAGCTTGAATCTTTCGTCTAGCAAACACATTACTGTGCTGATACCGGGTGTTGTCTAAGCTTGAATCTTTCGTCTAGCAAACACATTACTGTGCTGATACCGGGTATTGTCTAAGCTTGAATCTTTCGTCTAGCAAACACATTACTGTGCTGATACCGGGTGTTGTCTAAGCTTGAATCTTTCGTCTAGCAAACACATTACTGTGCTGATACCGGGTGTTGTCTAAGCTTGAATCTTTCGTCTAGCAAACACATTACTGTGCTGATACCGGGTGTTGTCTAAGCTTGAATCTTTCGTCTAGCAAACACATTACTGTGCTGATACCGGGTGTTGTCTAAGCTTGAATCTTTCGTCTAGCAAACACATTACTGTGCTGATACCGGGTATTGTCTAAGCTTGAATCTTTCGTCTAGCAAACACATTACTGTGCTGATACCGGGTGTTGTCTAAGCTTGAATCTTTCGTCTAGCAAACACATTACTGTGCTGATACCGGGTGTTGTCTAAGCTTGAATCTGCTCTACTCTAATGGAGTGAAATCTAGAATGCTTACCTAGCACGACTTGTGAGAGCTTGGTCCAACAGACTGTCGCTTGGAAAGGCCAGCAGGCCCACACATCCACTACAACTCTGTTGGTCTAACACTTCTTACAGAACTTGTCTAATTGCTTCTTGAAGAAGTCCACCTTTGCTCCACAAATATTGTCTAAGCTTGCTGGGAGAGAATTGAACAACTGTGGGCTTCTGAGGTGCCCTTTTACTCCTTACCGATTCTATTCTGCATTTTCTTCCAAATTATGGAAGAAAATTGCTATTTTCTTCCAAATTATGGAAGAAAATTGCTATTTTCTTCCAANAGTCAGTAAACACAGTCCTGGTTGATACCTGGCTGTTGGGGTTCTGGGAGTTCTTCTACTCCCCAAGCCCGGCCAAGCCCGGCCTGAGGCCAGGCTTGACTTGTGAGAGTTTGGTCCACTAGGCTGTTGCTTGGAGCGGCCCACAGGCCCACATACCCACCACAGCCAGGTTGGTCCGGCACTCCTTGGAGGAATAAATCTAGTTTCCTCTTGAAGATGTCCACGGTTGTTCCGGCAATATTTCTTATGCTTGCTGGGAGGGTGTTGAACAACCGCGGACCTCTGATGTTTATACAGTGTTCTCTGATTGTGCCTATGGTACCCCTGCTCTTCACTGGTTCTATTTTGCATTTCCTTCCATATCGTTCACTCCAGTACGTTGTTATTTTACTGTGTAGATTTGGTACTTGGCCCTCCAGTATCTTCCAGGTGTATATTATTTGGTATCTCTCTTGTCTTCTTTCTAGTGAGTATATATGGAGAGCTTTGAGACGATCCCAATAATTTAGGTGCTTTATCGCGTCTATGCGTACCCAATATGTTCTCTGTATTCCCTCTATTTCAGCAATCACTCCACCATGGCTGTGAAGGCTAACTGCAATGTGCCATATAAAACAAGAACCCAGCTTACCCCAACCATCCAAATTTTCCAGACGAGGAGTCACAATAACGTGGCTGAAATATGTTGACCAGACCACACAGTAGAAAGTGAAGGGACGACGACATTTCGGTCCGTCCTGGACCATTCTCATGTCGTCCCATCACTTTCTAGTGTGTGGTTTGGTCAACATCTAAATGTTCTCCCCCAACCACGGGTCTAAACAGAGAGGCCACAAGACCCACGAACAACCTGAGGTAAGACACTCCACTCTGGAGACCAAGACTTGAAAGGGCAAACTCCCGAACACGCCAGAAAAGTACCCGTTATCTTGAGATGATTTCGGGACTTTTTTAGTGTCCCTGCGGCCCGGTCCTCGACCAGGCCTCCACCCCCAGGAAGCAGTCCGTGACAGCTGACTAACACCCAGGTACCTATTTTACTGCTAGGCAACAGGGGGCATAGGGTGAAAGAAACTCTGCCCATTGTTTCTCGCTGGCGCCTGGGATCGAACCCAGGACCACAGGATCACAAGTCCAGCGTGCTGTCCGCTCGGCTGACCGGCTCCTGTCGGTGCAGGAGCAGTGCCAGAGAGCACCCAGGGAAGGAACCTTGTACACATGTATCTCCCGATACAAAATGAGTCAAGCCCACACAACAAGCCAGTAGAAAAACGTGCTGAAGCAGCAAATGCAAACATTTTTATCAATAAACAAGCAAATAGCCACCAAAGTCCAAGGATGGTCCAAGAATGGCCCAACAGAGTCCAAGGATGGTCCAAGAATGGCCCAACAGAGTCCAAGGATGGTCCAAGAATGGCCCAACAGAGTCCAAGGATGGTCCAAGAATGGTCCAACAAAGTCCAAGGATGGTCCAAGAATGGCCCAACAGAGTCCAAGGATGGTCCAAGAATGGCCCAACAGAGTCCAAGGATGGTCCAAGAATGGCCCAACAGAGTCCAAGGATGGTCCAAGAATGGTCCAACAAAGTCCAAGGATGGTCCAAGAATGGCCAAACAAAGTCCAAGGATGGTCCAAGAATGGCCCAACAAAGTCCAAGGATGGTCCAAAAATGGCCCAACAAAGTCCAAGGATGGTCCAAGAAAGGCCCAACAAAGTCCAAGGATGGTCCAAAAATGGCCCAACAAAGTCCAAGGATGGTCCAAGAAAGGCCCAACAAAGTCCAAGGATGGTCCAAGGATGGTCCAAGAATGGCCCAACAAAGTCCAAAGATGGTCCAAAAATGGCCCAACAAAGTCCAAGGATGGTCCAAGAAAGGCCCAACAAAGTCCAAGGATGGTCCAAAGATGGTCCAAAAATGGCCCAACAAAGTCCAAGGATGGTCCAAGAATGGCCCAACAAAGTCCAAGGATGGTCCAAGAATGGCCCAACAAAGTCCAAAGATGGTCCAAAAATAGCCCAACAGAGTCCAAGGATGGTCCAAGAATGGCCCAACAAAGTCCAAAGATGGTTCAAAAATGGCCCAACAAAGTCCAAGGATGGTCCAAGAATAGCCCAACAAAGTCCAAGGATGGTCCAAGAATGGCCCAACAAAGTCCAAGAATGGCCCAACAAAGTCCAAGGATGGTCCAAGAATAGCCCAACAAAGTCCAAGGATGGTCCAAGAATGGCCCAACAAAGTCCAAGAATGGCCCAACAAAGTCCAAAGATGGTCCAAAAATGGCCCAACAAAGTCCAAGGACGGCTGGCACTTAGCTTAGGAGCAGTGGGATGTGTGCAGGTGGCTGGCAAGCCAAGAGCAGGAGCTGGGGCTCTGGGGCTCCCTCTCGTGGCAGAGGTTTGCTACTAATAACGTGTGCAAGTGGCCACCAAGCCAAGAGCAGCAGCAGAACACAGCAGTGTTCTGTAATGCTTATTTTGCCTTTCCACTGGGGTGGCAGAATGTCACTCACTCTCTGGTCCCCTTGAAGGCCAAACACAACTCCATGACTGATGTGACCTAGTAGTTGGGAGCCATCTCGGCTAAATAGGTTCGGTAAGCCACAAGAAGCTTGCCCATAAAAGCACCACCCAAAATACGTGAAACATGGCGATCACTTCCCACCACTAAAGCGTTGTCGTATGGCAGAAACCCTTCCAAGCCCCCAGGAAAGGAGAGGATTGTCTGCAAGCCAGGGCAAATCCGGACCTTCATGCTAAAGACAAAAGGCAGAAGCAGACCTGAACTTGGAGGCCGGGTCCATATGGGAACCGAGGTCATGCAGGAGAAACCAAGAAATGACTGCCTGCACTGTAGAAGGCACAAGGAAGAAGACGGAAACTCCACAGAACTAAATGGCACATGGAGTAATCAAGCTCGTATATTGAAGAGGGGATAGAAGTCCTCTTCCCAGAGCCAAATTCCCTCAAAGTCCAGGAGCAGTTGAAGGGCACCCACAGACCCTCCTTGGGCTTTCCTCTAGCCCAGGACATCAGCCATGACAGCTCCAGAGCAGAGCCGTGTTCCATACCCAACGCCCGAGACAGGAAGGGATCATCTCAAGGAGAAGGACTGGAGCATGGTAACTGTTGTGAAAGCGAAGGCTTCGTATCCCCAGCAGGAAGGGACCACTCAACTCTCTCTGCCATCGAAACGAAACCCACAGACAAAACCAAAGGTAAGGCGACTAACACCCCCAAGTCCGAGTCTTTATAACCAAAGCGGGGCAGCCGCGGGGCATCCAGAAAGGCAACCAACCTAGCGTGTTGCAGCAACCTAAACCTCATGCAATGCTGAAGCTGCCTGCACCCGAATATCAACATCAGTGGACCGGGTGAACTGTATTACAGTGCATGCAAGGAACACCACTCGTAGGACTCCATGTCTAGGGTGTCATCGACCCAACAGGCAGCATGGAGGAGGCAAAAACAGAGAGTGTCATCCTAAGACAAGGGGACAGAGCAACCTTCAAACTCGCACGAAGCGAGATGGGGTTCAGAGGAGGCATCCATTGGACCAATGAGCCCCAATGGGGGTTCCCAGGCCCCTTATGCTGACTGCTAAGGGAAGCCCAGGCAAGGTACTGCTAACTGGTTATCACGGAGCTAGCAAACAAAAAAAATGCTGAACCCCTGCGACACGTGCAATCACAGGGACCTAGCAGTGGCCCGCCAGAATCATACAAGAGGTCCTACAGCCACACCAGGCAGACCCCCACCAGGCAAAACAAAACAAAAGAAAAATAAACACCCCGCAAAAGCCGGCCGCTATGTGTATTATAAGACAGCTGCACAGTACCTTGCGCCCCTACCAGCAACCATGCTACCTCCTACCGAAGGCTAAACATGGGCAGGAAAAAACTCCAGCTGACCCCAAAGGCGGGCAGTCACCAAGCAGCAAAAGAACCCTGCGGAGGTAGCCCCCGAACAGTTTGTGGAAGGTAACCCCAAACTGCAGAGGCAGTACTTACAGGGCGCCTAGGGAAGGGAACTCAAGGCGAATGCAGCCCCAGCACTTCTTGAATTACACCTGTCTCGTACGCCACCACACTGCAGCACACCACAAGGCACAGCACTGCTCAAAGATTGGAGCCCGAGTCAATCGACCGCCACTCAACACAACAGCCTCAGAACTGGGGGTTGGGTAGCCGGTGTGAGAAGTCTGGGGAGCTGCGCAGACAGCAGCGCGGTGGCTGTGGTGACGTCATGCTTGTTTGCTTTTTTTCTGATTGAGGAGTTTTGCTTGCACCTTTGGCTTTCGGTTCACAATTCTTAACCAGCTGTAGTTTGTTTTGGGATTCCTACCTTTTTGGGTGCCTGACCTGGTAGATAGCAGTTAGACTGCTTCCAACTACACGGGATGTCTATATGCCATTGTTCCTCGTGCCTCTCTGAAGGGGGCCAGGTTCTGGCTCAGGTCCCCAGTAGGCTTAGAACTCCATCGATTGACTGTTGCCACGGTCTAATATATACACATCAGCCTGGTATAGCTCCAGGGAGCCGAAGAGGCTTTCCACAGAAAAGGCCTTCATGTCTTATGACCTTTAAAATTAATTTTCCCTCGACCATTTCAAATACAAACTAAGTATATTAATGTTGCTCTTATTTCAGGCGATGTGTCACAATAACGTGGCTGAAGTATGTTGACCAGACCACACATTAGAAGGTGAAGGGACGACGACATTTCGGTCCGCCCTAGACCATTCTCAAGTTGATTACGAGAATATTCTCACAATTGACTTGAGAATGGTCCAGGACGGACCGAAACGTCGTCGTCCCTTCACCTTCTAGTGTGTGGTCTGGTCAACTTGCTCTTAATGTCATGTGCCGAATTTACTCACCTTTTCACCATGCTTTCTCAAGGAATGCTTTAATCCGCCGCTTGCTCTTCTGTGTGAAGACTTGTGACTGCTTCCCATTTTTTGTGGACTTCCCATTTTGTGCAAATGCCCAATTTTATGTTGGGAACTAAATTTTCCGAAACCCATTTTCAATTCTGGCACACTTGTAATGATGGCTTCCTCCTTAGGTATTACAGTCAATAAATCACTAGACATGTTTTCACCGTCACAGGTAAACTTTTTTTCCGATACTACTTCTATCAGCGGCATTTTTGCTTTCTTTGACCTGCGGGAAAAAACAAAACTTTAACATAAAAGATTCTGGACTACGGGTTTTTCATGTGAATGCATTTTTAGACCATGGCTGTTAAATGAACGAGTTCATACACGAATGAATTAACTACAGTACTCCAAAATCATATACATATATTAGTTAAACCCAAAAGTGTGATGAATGGGGTGTCCTCATCCATTCTCCAGTTACATATCACTACATAAGCGCCACCTCCACTACATCAGCATTATCTCTCTCTACTGTTATCTTGAGGTTATCTCGAGATGATTTCGGGGCTTTAGTGTCCCCGCGGCCCGGTCCTCGACCAGGCCTCCACCCCCAGGAAGCAGCCCGTGACAGCTGACTAACACCCAGGTACCTATTTTACTGCTAGGTAACAGGGGCATAGGGTGAAAGAAACTCTGCCCATTGTTTCTCGCCGGCGCCTGGGATCGAACCCGGGACCACAGGATCACAAATCCAGTGTGCTGTCTGCTCGGCCGACCGGCTCTCTCGAACCTCCCTCATACTGTACATACATCAACGAGATATTTTCATTGATGCCCCACATTTCTATGATTTCTTTGGACACCTCTGTATCTTCCACACAATATAGTTCTGCTACATAGCTTAAACTATCTCGACTATAAAATCACCCTTTCCACTACATAAACTCTATCTTCACTGTTGACCAAACCACATGCTAGAAATTGAAGAGACGACAATGTTTTGGTCCATCCTGGACCATTATCAAGTCGACTGTCTTGATAAACGACTTGATACTGGTCCGGGATGGACCGAAACATCGCCGTCTCTTCAATTTCTAGTGTGTGGTTTGGTCAACATTTTTCAGCCACGTTATTGTGACTAATCATCTGACTATCTTCACTGTTTCCTACCTGTGAATATTACTGAGGTCCTTTTGCCATTACACAAAAATGATTTGTGTAATGTGATCATTTGTCGATTAAGGCAGTGTCTGGGATGCTCCCGGACGCAGGTTCGAATCCTCGCCACGGCCCTGGTGGATTTGTTCATTTTGTCATCATATGCTGACCTGAGCGTTCGCTACCCTTCTGTCTCCTACGATGAGCTGGTCTCTATATTTGTGTGTGTGAGGTCATGAGTATAGAGCCTAGGCTACCCTTGTAATTACCTAAGTGTAATTACCTAAGTGTAGTTACAGGATGAGAGCTACGCTCGTGGTGTCCCGTCTTCCCAGCACTCTTTGTCATATAATGCTTTGAAATTACTGACGGTCTTGGCCTCCACCACCTTCTCACTTAACTTGTTCCAGCCGTCTACCACTCTGTTTACAAAACTGAATTTTCGTATATTTCTCCGGCAGCTTTGTTTCGTTAGTTTAAATCTATGACCTCTTGTTCTTGAAGTTCCGGGTCTCAAGAATTCTTCCTTATCAATTTTATCGATTCCTGTTACTATTTTGAACGTAGTGATCATATCGCCTCTTTTTCTTCTATCTTCTAGTTTTTGCATGTTTAATGCCTCTAACCTCTCCTCGTAGCTCTTGTCCTTCAGTTCTGGGAGCCACTTAGTGGCATGTCGTTGCACCTTTTCCAGTTTGTTGATGTGCTTCTTAAGATATGGGCACCACACAACCGCTGCATATTCTAGCTTTGGCCTAACAAAGTCGTGAACAATTTCTTTAGTATTTCTCCATCCATGTATTTAAAAGCAATTCTGAAGTTAGAAAGCGTAGCATAGGCTCCTCGCACAATGTTCTTGATGTGGTCCTCAGGTGACAGTTTTCTATCTAGAACCACCCCTAGATCTCTTTCTTTATCAGAATTCTTTAAAGATTTCTCACATAATATATAGGTTGTGTGGGGTCTATGTTCTCCAATTCCACATTCCATAACATGGCATTTATTCACATTAAATTCCATTTGCCAAGTGTTGCTCCATATACTTATATTGTCCAGGTCTTCTTGAAGGGCATGACAATCATCTAGGTGTCTTATCTTCCCTATTATCTTAGCATCATCAGCAAACATGTTCATGTAATTCTGTACTCCCACTGGTAATCTCCTACCATGAGCTGGTCTCTATATTTGTGTGTGTGAGGTCATGAGTATAGAGCCTAGGCTACCCTAGGCCTACCCTGAGGTCATAGGTATAGAGCCAAGAGCTTAGGGAGCCGGTCGGCCGAGCGGACAGCACGCTGGACTTGTGATCCTGTGGTCCCGGGTTCGATCCCGGGCGCCGGTGAGAAACAATGGGCAGAGTTTCTTTCACCCTATGCCCCTGTTACCTAGCAGTAAATAGGTACCTGGGTGTTAGTCAGCTGTCACGGGCTGCTTCCTGGGGGTGGAGGCCTGGTCGAGGACCGGGCCGCGGGGACACTAAAGCCCCGAAATCATCTCAAGATAACCATTGTGTCTCATACCAAGATCTTGTCTCTATATTTGTGTGTGAGGTCATGAATATAGAGCCTAGGCTACCCTGGTGTCTCATACCAAGAGCTTGTCTCTATATTTGTGTGCAAGGTCATGAATATAGAGCCTAGGCTACCCTGGTGTCTCATACCAAGAGCTTGTCTCTATATTTGTGTGCGAGGTCATGAATATAGAGCCTAGGCTACCCTGGTGTCTCCAACCATGAGCTGGTCTCTATATTTGTGTGTGTGGGGTCATGTATATAGAGCCCACACTGTTCCTCACTCTTATTAATACTGGGGCTGGATTTATCAAGCAATTATGCAAGTACTAAAGAATCTGATTATCTCTATCTTGGCAGCATTGTTTACATTTATTAAACAGTTTTTTATGCTCCAAAGCACTAGGTGGTTGTTTATGGCAAAATAATGTTTGACAGGAAAGCTTCAATGCTCGTAAACTGTTTAATAAACGTAAACGAAGCCACCAGAGACTGAGAAAAGACTTGACTTGAGAATGGTCCAGGACGGACCGAAACGTTGTCGTTCCTTCACCTTCTAGTGTGTGGTCTGGTCAACACTGAGAAAAGACGTACATGTACGCAAGTAGATTCCGAAACGCTTTGCTGGGACTTTTAAGTTCCATCCTGGTGTTCTTCAGAGCTTGGTTCTTCTGCCCTTAGGCCAGTGTTTTAGCCTGGACATCTGTTTTCTTTTTGGGGTCAGTTCTTCCTCAGTTTGAACAGCCACCTCTTTCTAAGGTACTATCATGAGATAGCACCGGGAAGCTACTGAAGAGAGTCCTCCCACAAATCCAGCTATGAATGCAATAAAATGCAGATGAGGGAGTCACAATAACGTGACTGAAAAATATTGACCAAACCACACACAAATAAGTGAAGAGACGATGACGTTTCGATCCACCCTGGACCATTATCAAATCGATTCTCACAATCGACTTGATAAATGTCCAGAACGGACCGAAACGTCGTCGTCTCTTCGCTTTCTAGTGTATAGTTTGGTCAACAAGGCAATAAAATGCCTCTTTAGGGTGGGGCCTCGGTAGTTTCTCGACACCGTAATGTCCCCTCCATTCCTGTTGGAGTTGGAGACTAGGGTCACCCGCACTGCCACCTGGTGGCCAACAAGTGTCACTAGGCAATCGTTTCATTACAGCAATGAGTGTTTACACTCTTAGAATCAAGGTTACAAATGGATCCAAGATTTTCGGTGCACAGTTGCTCATTTTCGGTGCACAGTTGCTTATTTTAGGTGCACAGTTGCTCATTTTAGGTGTGCAGTTGCTTATTTTAGGTGTGCAGTTGCTTATTTTAGGTGTGCAGTTGCTTATTTTAGGTGTGCAGTTGCTTATTTTAGGTGTGCAGTTGCTTATTTTAGGTGCGCAGTTGCTTATTTTAGGTGTGCAGTTGCTCATTTTAGGTGTGCAGTTGCTCATTTTAGGTGTGCAGTTGCTTATTTTAGGTGCGCAGTTGCTTATTTTAGGTGTGCAGTTGCTTATTTTAGGTGTGCAGTTGCTTATTTTAGGTGTGCAGTTGCTTATTTTAGGTGTGCAGTTGCTTATTTTAGGTGTGCAGTTGCTTATTTTCGGTGCACAGTTGCTTATTTTCGGTGCACAGTTGCTTATTTTAGGTGCACAGTTGCTCGTTTTAGGTGCACTCTTGCATTTTTTTGAGGGGGTTGGGGGGGGGTAGGTGTTTTCTGATCTCCAGGATTGCTAAGAGCTCTTTGAGTAGGCCAGATTGTGATCTTGGTTAGCCAGTAGGCGCTCATGGGTCGCTAGAGGCCTAGTCTATAGGCCTAGTCTATAGGCCTGGTGTCTTCCCCCAAGACTTGGAGGTTTCCAGATTGTAGCACTGGAGAGCTACTGAGTGGGGCCTCCAACACACACACACATTAGTTTGATATATTTCTATACATGAATATCAATGACTTTTGAAATAAATATGAAATGCAGTTATTAATCCCATATGTAAACTGTAAACAATAATCATTTGAACTTTGCTTTGGAGGTCAAAGTGTAAAACTACATATTGGCAACAAACTTAAATTGCAAAATTTGATGGTAGTCTGTGAAACAGTACTTACAGTTCATATACAAATTATTTGTATGAAAAATAGACTACCAGATAACAGGAAAAACAAAAATGGTTCCATAAAATAAAGCTTACCTCATTATTCTATGGTTCATTGTCTCGGGAATATAACGAATGACGTGGTCACTGAAGGTATATACAGATGACGTATTCGAGGTAAAAATAAGATTTGTTAACGCTTCACTGGATGCTGCGCACGGTGGGCACAACGCACAATCTACTAGAAGTTGGTCTTTACTTGCTGGAATTCTTCGGGAACACGGGTGTTTTACTCGCTCAGTCCAAGTGTTGCGCAAGTAACGAATGTTGGCATACTGAAGAGCAGCCAGCAGCAGCAACCATCTAGGGAGAAGTCAATAATTAGCTTTCTTTGTATAAAAATAAATAAACTCTTTGGCACCACCAGGATTCGAATCTGGATAACGAGGAGTCACCCCACTGGCTACCCAATACTAATACCACTCCACCATCGATGCCTTTAAGTGGGGAGCCGGTCAGCCGTGCGGACAGCACGCTGGACTTGTGATCCTGTGGTCCGGGGTTCGATCCCAGGCTCCGGCGAGAAACAATGGGCAGAGTTTCTTTCACCTTATGCCCCTGTTACCTAGCAGTAAAATAGATACCTGGGTGTTAGTCAGCTGTCACGGGCTGCTTCCTGGGGGTGGAGGCCTGGTCGAGGACCGGGCCGCGGGGACACTAAAAAGCCCCGAAATCATCTCAAGATAACCTCAAGATAAGAGGAAGTGGCGGATACTCCTGGAGCTCACACGCTTCCACAACCATCACCTACTTGGCAACACTTGTGCTGCCTGGTTGATACCTGGTTGATGGGGTTCTGGGAGTTCTTCTACTGCCCAAGCCCGGCCCGAGGCCAGGCTTGACTTGTGAGAGTTTGGTCCACTAGGCTGGTGCTTGGAGCGGCCCGCAGGCCCACATACCCACCACAGCCGGTTGGTCCGGCACTCCTTGGAGGAATAAATCTAGTTTCCTCTTGAAGATGTCCACGGCATCATTCATGGCTGCATCTCGGGTACAATTTTGCATCAAATCCTAGCACAGCTGGGACCACAGCATGTGATGTAAAGCTGTACCCACTCGGCAACGTGAGTGTTGCTGAGTGGGTGATGGTTGTTGTGGAGATCATGTGGAAGCGTGAGAGCTCCACGACCATCCACCACTTACAGGCAATCAATAGTGGAGTGATCTTAGTGCTGGGTAGCCCGTGGGGTGACGGCTGGTCATCCACGTTCCAATTCTAGTGGGGGCCAAAGAGTTTACAGTGACTTATAACAGAAACTAGGGAGTCAACTATCACACAAGCACTGTTTTCAAAAGGATGAAATTCCTGCTTGTGAGCGTCACAAAATGAAACAGAACCAGTGGCCCGAAGTTAGGACAAAGTGCATGATGCTCCCCCCAGCCTATTTTCCTCGTGAATGTCTCATCAATACCATCTCTTGTTTCTTTCACTCACCATTTTTCCTCTCACTATCTCTGCCTTCTGTCACACACTGTCGCACCTCTCACCATCACTTGCTTCTCTCATCTTATCCTTTAGTATCTCTCACTTCCCCTCTCACCTCTTGCTCATTTCTCTTTTAAACTGTTTACTCTCACTCTCTCTCCCTCTCAATCTCCTTCACTTTTCAAGCGCTCGCTCTCACTTTCTCTCCAAATACCTGTACAGTGGCAAAACCCCATCGGATTAATGAGCGGCATCTAATCTACGAGCACTTCAAGTAACGAGCGAGCCACTCGCAGAACATTTGTCTCTACTAACGAGCTTTTCCTCGAATTAACGAGCGTTTCCGCTGGTTCTCGACGCCTTTTACGCAGTTTTGTTGTTTGTTTCCCAAGACGAGTTTTCCACACGACGAGGCTCGGGCCGGGAACAGGATATAACGTCGTTAATCCGAGGTGCACTAGTACATGATATATTTTTGAATGTAGAAGTTATCTTAATTTTCATTTTAATGTAAATGCTTGGATAGTTAAAGATTGTGGTGTGAGAACATACCTTGAAAGCAATCCTCCTAAAACCGCACTGGACATTTCGTGTGCACTGAGGTATAACGAATCGTAAGAATGAGAAGCATCTTCCGGTTTCTCTCTCTCTGAAATAATGTATTGTTCAGCATACCTGGATAATATATAAAGTATATATTGTAGATAATATATTATATATATATTTAGACTGCCGCTTATTGATTCATACGGCTTGAAGACTGATTACATCATTTCAAAACTAGAATAGAACTACTACATACAAAAATATTTACACTAGGCTCACTACTACTCTACCTCACCTCCTTTAAACTGAATGTATATAGGTCAGGTTGGAAGATCGAAAAGCGATTGTATAATAGGTGATGCCTGCTTGGGGGGGGCTCAAGGAGGAACGCTTCACGGAAAGCCAGCTTCGGGATGACATGAGACTCTGGATGCATTGTGAATGGCGATCGCACCTCCCGCCGTTCCAGGAGTTCCGGTGTGATTACATACCTAGTTGGAGTATATTGTGATTTATTACTTTTCGTCTTAACGTGTCCATAACTGTTATATCCACATACCACACATAGGATAATATTTTCAACAGTCTACTTCAAACGTATTAGATATTATTATTTATTCACCATTTAAAAACTTAACTAAACATGTTTTGATTATAGTTAAACAACTGAGGTATCCCAGGCTGGTATGGTTCACAATATTATTTTAGCCGTGACTAATGAATTGGTGTCAACAAATCCACAAAGGCGGTGATGGAGTTTGAACCTATGCACGGGATGTCTCAGTAATATTCCAGCACTTATAGTATTTCTGTGTGCCTCTGGGCCAGTTAGGCTCGTTCTTCCAGAGGTTTGCTTGCTTTCGGGTCCATCCTTCGGCGGCTCAGAAGCTCTCTTCGTGTACCTCCTTCAAGACCCAGATTATGCGGGGCCTGACAGTTAAGTGGACAGCAATCGGATTCGTAGTCCTGAGGGGTTCCGATCCCGGTGGAGGCGGAGACAAATGGGCAAAATGTTTCTTTCCCCTCAATGCCCCTGTTACCAGCAGTACAGCTGTACCTGGGAGTTAGACATGTGCTACGGTTTGCTTCCTGGGGGTGTGTACAAAAAGGAGGACCTGGTCGAGGACCGCCGCGGGCACGCTAGGGCCCCTAATCCATCTCAAGATACCTCAAGACATATAGAAGACGTGGGCAGGGCAGGGGTTAGGAAGCAGGGTCAGAGTTCACAGGCCTGTGGGATATGTTATCATCAAGGGTAGTCATGTAATATAGACAAACGATCATCATGACATCATGTATTTATGTTCGTTGCCAGCTCTTCACCGGTTACTTGCAGCCACGGGCTCGGCAACGGCTAAGGGCGGGTACTACCCAGGTCACTTCGCCGAGGTTATTCGGTACCATGCCAGCCTGCAGTCGATCCAGCGTGCCCACGACGTTCGTAATTTTCAATGCTTTGGCTGACGAACTTAGCCAGCCCGTGGTCTGGGCCCCCCTCGAAGAGATCGGGGAGCCAGAATAGTGCACCCCCCTTCTCCTGAGGTAGGCCAGGTTTCATGGTTCATGGTCCCCGTAGGCTAGAACTCCATTGAATTGACTGGTGCCACTACGGTCTAGTCCATACATAGTAAGCTCCGGGAAGCTGGAGCTTACCACAGAAAATGCATCTGAAATGCATCTGAAATGCCTCACGAAAGTACTGTATTTATGTATTGTAGTTTATTGATACAGTATATACAAGAAGCTACATTGGGTTTGTGAGAATAACATAGCATAGTAGTTACAGTCTTAGTTAAAGCCACTAGTACACGCAGCGTATCGGGCACGTGTCCTTAATCTAACAGATAATTTTCAGTTGGTAAATTCTATCAGGAATTATAAAAATGATAACAGATACATTGCAATGGAGCGAAAAATATGAGATGAGAGAGATTAGTAAGTATTTTTAAGCACATTGGTATATTAATGAGCTCTGATTGATTACTTTGACAGCTTGATGGGTAATTAACAAGATTAATAGGCACCATACAGTAGATTGATAGTACATATAAGAAGACCGCAATGATCACAATGGTAAAAATTTTCGGATTGGGTACATAAGATTGTGGAGATTGGGTAGCATAGATACAGTGCATTTTAAAGCAAAAGGTACAAAACTATGAAGATGAACATAGGTACTTTTTAGTATTGAATTTTAACTGACATGAAAACGTTTGGACACGCTTTTCACATCATGTCCAATAGGATGTGAGTTCCATAGACTGGGGGTCCCTTTATTTGCATAGAGTAGTTTACACAGATTAAGTTCAACTCTGGGGATATCAAATGAGAAATCTTTATTTCTGGTGTGGTGATAATGGGTAATATTACAAGTACATCTGTCCAGGAAGAGTTTCGGAGCAGGATTTACATTTAAGTACAGGGTTTTGTAAATGTGGTAGTTAACACAAGAGGAATTTTGGTGAGTGAGATTATGTTTACGCATGTTTAGGGAGACTATCTTCGGGAGTATACTTGTATCTTCGTTATAGTAAATCCCTCATTCCAATAAACTGGGGTCAGTCCCATATAGTTTACCATATTGAGGGTTAGCACTCTCCATAAAATACAATAGTACTACACTACAGTACAGTACAGCATCGGTAACTAGACATACGACTAACAAACCATTTAACATCCTGAGCCCAGTAGGCTCAGGACTCCATAGACCAGCTGACATGACCAGTTGAGAGGTGAGGACCTACAGATGCCAGAGCTTAACCCCACCCCTCCACTACCTCAAGCACAACGAAGTGAGTACATAGTAGTTTCAAAGCGTCATAATGCAAAGAGTACAGGGAAGACGAGACACCACGGAGCGTAGCTCTCATCCTGCAGCACTACACTTAGGGAGCGTGGCGTGGTCCGAGCGGACAGCACACTGGACTTGTGATCTGTGGTCTGGGTTCGATCCCAGGCGCGGACGAGAAACATTGGGCAGAGTTTCTTTCACCCTATGCCCCTGTTCTAGCAGTAAAAATAGGTACCTAGGTGTTAGTCAGCTGTCCACGGGCTCTTCCTGGGGGTGGATGCCTGGTCGAGACAGGGCCGCGGGGACCTGAGCCCGAAATCTCTCAAGAAACCTCAAGATAGGTAATTACATACCTTCCTGAACTGCATGACAAGATTCATGAGCGACGACGTTACCAGACGACTGCTGCGAAGAGGGACCCATCGATGACCTCAACAACTCATCAATACTAATCTTATTTTTCAGACCACTATACAGAAACTTTTGACGAAGTGTGAGGGGACAGTACATCATAATCTGTTGAGTAAAGTCACAATGATTACCATATGCATAATACTATGTTTATCTTTCAAATACAAATAAATTGATCCGCCTTCATTACGACGAACAAAGCTATGAATCGTCAAGACAGGCGATGAGTCCACAATACCGTGGCTAAAGTATGTTGACCAGAACACATACTAGGACACACTAGACACACATAGAAGGTGAAGGGACGACGTGTTTCGGTCCGTCCTGGACCATTCATCGAGTCTACTATTCCACACAAATCGACTTGAGAATAGATACTGGTCCAGGACGGACCAAACATCGTCGTCCCTTCACCTTCTAGTTGTCGGGGTCTGGTCACCTCAAATATGACTCGTCAAGTTAAAAAAATCTTGGAAATTATATATTTTAGTACAAACTTTCTCACTTGTTAGATAACAAGGCTATCGAGGCACAAGCTATACAGATCTTGAAGAGGCAAAAGAATTCAATATGTGAGCAATGTAGACATCAAATATATGACCATCAGATTTCAAACGCTTACATGTATATATACATCATATTTTTATGCCTCAAATATATCTTTTTGTTTATCTTATATTATTTTATATATCTTTCATATATACTTAGCTTCACAATATACCTTCACCTGCATCATATCCCGTAAGTTCATTTCAAACTTCCGTCTCTATCTCGCTCTCACAACTAGACAGGGGTATTTCAAGATCATATGTAGTCCGATTTAAGTGTTCTGTACAGATCAACGGTTATAAAAGTACAGTTTACTGTGTGCATCTTCATCCTTTAATATAATGTATATGCAGAGATGGATGGATTTACAATTCAGTGGTGTAAATATATAAGGCATATATTGTATAACATTCCTGCCTACATATCCAAACCACTGAATTGTAAATCCATCCTACTCTGGGATGTGTTTATTAAATCATACCTGTATCACCTAAGGAAATTTGTCTTAATCCTTCCTTTGTGGTTTGACACCAAATAAAACAAATATAAATTAGGCAAACTAGAGAGTCAAGAGTGAGACTAAAGAGCATCAAGAAAACAAGGAGTATTCAGAGAAGACCTTGTCGATGTGCTTAAATTTACATACTGACTGATATTATTAGAAGAGTCAAAGCACAGTTTGAATCGTAAAGGCACGTCTGGACCGTTACGACCACATGATACATCTCATGCACAGCAAATCAAAACTTATATTCCCTGTCATCATACACTGAAAGGCTCTATATTGAAATATCCTTCTAAACACATGATAATCTTACGGGAATCTGTACAGTGAATTTTGAACACGGTGAAAAAATACGGTGCCCTTACAGGGAATCTGTACACCAGTTGCATGACGTTGAGAGGCTGGACCAAGAGCCAAAGCTCACCCTCCTCAAGCATAACTAGGTGGAATACAACTAGGTGACGGCACAGCGTAAGTACCACAACTACCTATTATACTGGACGGACTGGAAAGAATATACTGTGTACTTACTTTCATCTACATGTTGTCTTATTTTACCTACTGTACACTTACAATATCCTTGCTGAACCATTCGGTTGAACCACAGGTGCCGAGTAGCGAAGGAGGCTTTGGGCATGATAAAATGCACACAGAGCCCAGAGTATCAGCCATAGCATGTTTTGATATGGGTATGGTTTGCCCTGACATAACAGTAAGGCGGTTTGTCGACAGCTCGAAACCCCAGTAGCATGCGCTTCCATCTCTGGACTGTTTGAGATAAATGCAAACGATTATTCTTATACAGTACAAATTCCTGATCACATATCTCAGAGCCGCGGAGCCGGTCGGCCTGGTTTAACCTGGTTGATGGGGTTATGGAGTTCTTCTACTACCCCAGCCCGGCCCGAGGCCTTGGCTCGACTTGTTGGTGACTTGGCCGAGCGGACAGCACGCTGGACTTGTGATCCTGTGGTCCGGGGTTCGATCCCAGGGGCGCCGCGAGAAAACAATGGGCAGAGTTTCTTCACCCTATGCCCCCTGTTACCTTAGCAGTAAAATAGGTACCTGGGTGTTAGTCAGCTGTAAGGGCTGCTTCCTGGGGGTGGAGGCCTGGTCGAGGACCGGGCCGCGGGGACACTAAAAGCCCCGAAATCATCTCAAGATAACCTCATAGAGAAGATATCCACATTCATCATTATGTATTCACTAATGATTACAATTCACCACGCACTGACACTGGCATAAGCCACCTAAAGGTTCCTACATGAGGTTGATTTCTTATTTCAGTTAGGCCATATTTTTTAAGGATTTTTAATGTTATCACATATTGCTCACTCAACCATTTGGGTGTGGACGGTAGAGTGACGGGTCTCGCTCAGCAGGTCGGCGTTCAATCACCCTTGAGACTGTCCAAGTGGTTGGGCACCGTGTCCGTTCCTTCCTTCCCCCCGTCCCTATCCCCCAATCCTTATCCCTGATCCTTACCAGTAGCTATATAGCACGTTTGAATGATACTTGCGCTTTCTACTGAAACTCCCTCCGTCCTCTTTGTTGATTTGAAATGAAACATGATTGAGTTTGGGAAACATTTATGACATTACCATTAGCCTGAACATATTATAAAGACAAACAAAATGTCCCTCCTAACCAAACTGCATCTTGAGAATTTTTGCCAAAACCACGCGTGCGCAGATGCAGGGGTTCAGCATTTAATGTACATAAAGGATCTTTTACGTGGATGGGGCCTCCAGTAGCTGTCCTTAGCCTATGATGTACTGTGTTCCAAGCCTTAACCTTTTGGGGGGGGGGGGGGGGGGGGGGGGGGGGGGGCGTGAAGGAGGGACATTATTTTGGGGGGGACAGACATATCTATATTATTGGGAGGTTATCGGTTTCGTGCTTTTTCGGATTATCTGGGTTTCTCTGCAAAACATTTTGTGATTGGCTCTTTGCTGAAAGATTTAGGTCGACGTCTTGCTAATTCCTGTTTGTTTGCTTGCTCACTTCCTTACCGTTGACCAGACCAAACACTTGACGGTGAGTAGGGACGCGACTGTTAGTCGTGTGCACGTCCTGTGTACCATTCTCATAGTCAAGTCGCTTGTTATGGTCCAGGACGGACCGAAACACGTCGTCATCCGACCTTCAGCCTTCTAGTGTGTGGTCTGGTAACACATTCTTCCAGCCCACGTTATTGTGACTCATCGCCTGCATATGGTATTCCTTAACAGTTTCTAATATTTCTTTCTCCCTGGCAGCTTGTGCACGGAATAGCTGTACTTTCCTAAATCCTGTGTAACCTGTTGACCAGGACTACACACTGAGAAGGTGAAGGGACGACCGACGTTTCGACTTGAAGAGAATGGTACAGACGGACGGACCGAATCGCCGTCGTCCCTTCACCGTCTAATGTGGATGTGGTCTAGTCAACATACTTTT
>WNGS01158399.1:2663-13693 GCA_020271785.1 Procambarus virginalis
CTAGGTTTTTTCTTACAATCTTCTCCATCACCTTGCATGGTATACAAGTTAAGGTCACTGGCTGTAGTTCAGTGCCTCTTGTCTGTCACCCTTTTTGTATATTGGTACTACATTAGCAGTCTTCCATATTTCTGGTAGGTCCCCCGTTTCCAGTGACTTACTATACACTATGGAGAGTGGTAAGCAAAGTGCTCCTGCACAACTCTTTCAATACCCATGGCGATATTCCATCCGGCCCAACAGCTTTTCTCACACTCCAGCTCCAATAGGGCTTTTTGACCGATCTCTTGTAATTTCGAAACCTAGTGTGTGTATCTGGGGCTTGAACTCAGAAATTAAATTATTTAATTATTGTATTGAAATAACTCGAAGGACCACCCACTTTTGAGAAAAGAGGGAAAACAAATAAAAGTGATCATTGAATGACACTAGAGAACCAGTGTCTATGGAAACTCATTTAATAAATAATCACTTGAAAATAATGAAGACTGTAATTATTAATTAAAGCCAAAGCCTCAAATATCAACATTGGGGGGTTATTTCTAGAAGTTCATATATATCTAGGAACCAGTGTGGTTCGTCACTAGTTCATTGTGGTATTAATAACATGGTAAATCTAACTACAATATATTCAAAAATATGGTAATCAAATTATAATCATTATGATCATTAATCATCATTAATCACTGAGCATAAATATTGAGCACAGTTAAAGCATAAACATTAATTACCAAATCTGGCAATAATCATTCTATGGAAATTGCTATATGAATTATAGAAGCAATAATCAAATTGAATAAATTTGTAAGAAAAATGTGTCTTAGCTGTAAGACGATTTCTAACGCCAGTTCATCATTCGTCCTCGTGGTCACGGAATCCCCATAGAGAAAGAACTCGAGGTAAATAACACGATTGATGAGAATCTTGCTGGCACCTCATACACGCTGTAATAAAGGAATGTAAAGTAGCGATTGACTAGGCTACAAATTATGTTCAGATATTCATGAAACTGAGATGAGTGATAAACATTACTAACATGTTATTTTTGATGTTCATTCTTCCTGACGACAAACTACTCACAAATGTACTACCTACTTTGATGCATCAAAACTAGGAAATACTTATGGAGCGTAACAGAGTACTGAGGTCTGCCGAAATTCGCGTCTGCCGGACTCAATGTTCACTGCTGTGCACACTTAATTACGAGTCCTGGTACTAATTGTAGACGCGTTATTAACTGACGAGGCACTAGAGAACACATAGGCAAGTAAATTTCACTTATTAACTGGGTATCAACGTAATTCTTGTCGATAAGAATTCCCAGCCACTGCCATGTGCTTCACCCACGCTGCCTCGTGACCAAGCCTTGTTGAGTAATGGCGTCGCCGCCCTCCCTCTCCCGCTCTCGCATTCACCACGGAAATTATTAAACACGAATTATTCTTTTCCGCGCAATTATGGATGAAATGCGATAATATGAACTGGGTTGGAATTATAGGGATTTAATAATTATAATATTCTCGATAAATGATCTCTAGCGAGAAATGGAGATATATTTATACTTCTCCAGAGCATTCGATCGTAACAGAATAAAAACTGTTACTAAATAATTTCAATTAATAACTCTCGATTTACATTATCAGGAGTCATATTATCAGCAATATGCTCAGATTAAATTATATTAACACTACTGTTAGTGGTGTTAAGAACTACTGCAATTAGTAAGGTAATGGTAATTTATTATAATATAATAATAGATGATAAGTGTTGGAAATTTCCAACATAACTCCGGGGGGAGAAAACTCGGGTCGCAGTGCCATGTTGAGTACTGACGTACCTATCCCGAAGTTAGTATTAAGGTTAGTATGTTAGTATGTTAGTACACACACAACGGATGTCCCGTAAATGTCAAGGACATACAAGAATTTAAGACATGAAAATTTAATGTCATAATTAATAGTTTACACAAGTTAATGATTGAATCATACAATTCAAGTAACTGAGACTCTACTGTGAGGTGAATGTCTGGGTCATTGTGACTTGTAGCTGATTGGTTACTAGACATCACAACACAGTATCATCATGATCACTCAAATTGGATGAAAATTATTTGCTCTTAGTCAGAGCTATAATAGGCTTGTAGTTTCCTTTTACATTGTTGAGCAGCTGCTCTAGTGGGGCGGGTGCTCGGTGGATCAGAATTGTTATCCTCGGAAACTGTTGAAGCTGGTTCTGATAAACACTCTCGTTCTGCTAATTCGAGAGGTACCAACTTCTCTAATGTCTTTAGAGTAGTAGTGCCTTTGCACAAAACTCGTACTACTCTCAGGATGCCTTGGTGATCTGGGTGGATTGCAACAATTTTGCCTATAGGCCATTCTGACCTTGGTCCATCACTGTCAACTAATACTAGGTCTCCTGGTTTAAGTTGTACTTTATTATAGGGGCTCGAAGCTCCATAGTGGTACTCTCGTAGAGCGGTGAGGTACTCTCGAGTCCACACCTCATTCCACCTTTCAATTACTCTTGAGAGATGTTGGTAACTTTGTACTAAGTCACTCCTGGTTACATAGGAAGGGTCGACGGGGTCCTCTTCTGCCAAAGGTATCAGAGGGCTCAGCAGGCCTCCATGTATTAAATGCGAGGGACTCAGAGGCTCTCTCTGTGAGAAATCATCTGATAGATAAGTTAATGGGCGATTGTTGACTCGCGCCTCAATTTCCACGACGAGTGTTTGGAGTTCTGAGTAACTAATTTTCTGTCGATGCAAGGTCTTCCTTAAACACTTCTTGACAGTCCCTATCATTCGTTCGTAGAACCCACCTTGCCAGGGGGCTCTGGGAGCAATAAATTTCCAGTGGCATTGTCGTCTCTGCATGACAGACTGCACTTCTGGATGATTCCATATCTCTCGTAAGCAGGCTTCTCCTGCCACAAAATTTGAGCCATTATCAGATATCATGAGTTTGGGACAGGATCTGCGAGCTGCAAATCTACGAAAAGCTTGGATGAAGGCTTCAGCACTCATGTCAGAAGTCACTTCTAAATGTACGCCTCGTGTGGTAGCACATGTGAAGAGGCAAATATAAGCTTTCACTGGTATCTTATCCGGATTGCCAGTGAGAAGCAAGGCTCCTGTGTAATCGACACCAGTGGTCTCAAACGGACGAAGATGAACTACCCTCTCTTTAGGGAGTGGTGGAGGTCCTGGGTAAGGACATACTCGTGCATCGTAGCGTTGACAGATTATACAGAACTTAATAATTGATTTGACAGTTTGACGACCTTGAGGAAGCCAATATTTCTGTCTGAGGTCGGTGAGAGTGTCTAACACTCCACCATGCAAAGTACCATATTGATGGTGATGTAAAACTAGAAGTTTTGTAATAATGTGGTGACGTGGTAGAAGGATTGGATTCTTTGTGTCCAAATCAATTTTTGCATGAAGCAAACGTCCTCCACACCTTAATATATTATGAGTGTTGGTATCATACCAGATACCTAGAGACTTGGTTAATTTATCTGGAAGATTTTCATATTCACTTCCATATGTCTCTTGTTGTGCACGTTTGATCCAGTAGATGATAGGATTGGGAAACTTATGCTTGATTCCTATCTTAGCAAGAAAGTCAAACACATGTGCTGTCACTCTTAATAACTTACTCAAGTTAGAATAATTGTGAGGATTAATAGCCGAGACTCGATGAGGTTCTGGGTCTTTCATGGGAGTAGTGATACTGGTCACTATGACTTGTGGTTTCTGTTTGGGCCACTGACCACTAACAAGCAATGAAGGTCCATTAAACCACATCGAAGACTTGCTTAACTGTTTAAATGTTAAACCTCTTGATAAGTAATCTGCAGGATTGTCCTTAGTGGGGACATGTCTGAATTTATATCCAGCAGATAATTCATGAATTTCCCTAACACGATTACTAACGTAGGGAGTTTTATTGTTGTTATTTCTTACCCATTGTAAGACTGCCTCATTGTCTGACCACACTACGATCTCACCAAAGTGAATATTATTGAGTGTCTTGGTCAGGCAATGAGCCAATCTTACTCCCACTAGCAATGCAGTTAACTCATTTGAGGTAAAGATCTCTTCTTGATTGGAGCAACTCTTGCTTTAGATGTGAGTAAAATTGATTGTGCACTATTGACTAAGTAGGCTGCAGCGCCATATGCTTTGCCAGAGGCATCGCAAAAAATGTGCAAATTGTAGGTAAGTTTTGTCCTGAAGCATTACGAGGAAATTTCAAAACACCTAATTGATTGAAATCCGCTGCGAGTATTTGCCATTTCTCTTGCAACTCAGTTGGCAACGGATCATCCCATCCCATATGTTTCTGCCAGCATTCCTGCATTAGGAGTTTGCCCCTTATTAATATAGGACTAAGTAAGCCTAAAGGGTCAAATGGTTGACTGACATATGAGAGTAATTTTCTCATGGTAAGGGATGAATTATTGGTTTGTACTGACTTGACATTCATCTCGTCAGTACCTGTGTTCCATTCCACGCCCAGAACTTTTAATTGATTAGGCACCTGATAACCTGGAAATTCTTTCTCGATTATCTGGTTTAATGATTTATTGTTTGAGGCCCATGATTGTAGTGGCATATTGGCTCCTAACAACTCACGGTTAGCCTCATGGTAAATTTCCACCAATTTGGATTTATCATTAGTAGTTCCCTGGAAATTATCGACATACAAGTTGTCACTGATCTCTGCCTTATAAGGACTATTTGACTTCTTCAAATGTGTATCTAATGTGGCTTGAAGTAGAAACGGTGAGGAAGTCGCTCCGAAAAGCACCGAGGCAAACCGATAGGTTATGACCTCACTGTCAGGATCCTGGGGATCTTTAATCCAGAGAAATTTGGTGTAATTACGATCCTCCTCTTGCAAGCCTACTCTAAGGAAAGCTTTACAGATATCAGCAGTATAAGCAAAAATACCAGTACGGAATCGTAACAGTACATCATGTAGCCTTTGTGTTAGGCTAGGTCCCGTTTGGAGACATTCATTCAAAGACACGCTATTTGCCTTCACTTTGGCACTACAGTTGAAAACAATACGTATTGGTGTTGTCAATGAATCTTTCAACACAGCGTGATGGGGTAAATAGTGACCTGTTTTTCGGTCATCGTTATCAACAACTTCAATAAATTTACTTTTGAGCTGTTGCTGAATTAATTGATGGTACATATTTAATTTATCTGGCTGCTTCTTCAGCCATATTAATTGTGACTGTAATTGAGAGGCTGCCATGAAATAATTAACTGGAAGTTGTGGATGATTCAACTTCCATGGCAATCTCACCCAGTATTGTTTGTCTTTATAGACAACTGTATCCAGATATTGCTGGTAAGTCCACATATCATCAGGACTTGGTTGTTCAGGGACAATACCTAAAGTGTCTAAATCCCACAGACGATGTACAGGTGGTTCAGACTCATTATTTTCAGATATTTCTCTGAAATGTAGGGGTGACTGTTCCAAGCCTAGTCACGCCACTATTGCATTATTAGCTTGTGTGTTGGTTGACGCTGCCTTTTGTTGGAAAAGCACCGGTCCAGTAAGCAACTTGCCTCCAGCAGATGACAACAAATTCATTCCGTGTTGTCTGGTGCATCCAGTTATAAATTTATAATAATGGTCAGCGCCTATAAGTATACCAACATCTGTGAGGCAGTCAGAATTTATTTTGTGATCTGCTAGCCTCATCCGGTTCGAAGGACCAAAATGTTGGGTATCTGGGGCTTGAACTCAGAAATTAAATTATTCAATTATTGTATTGAAATAACTCGAAGGACCACCCACTTTTGAGAAAAGAGGGAAAACAAATAAAAGTGATCATTTGAATGACACTAGAGAACCAGTGTCTATGGAAACTCATTTAATAAATAATCACTTGAAAATAATGAAGACTGTAATTATTAATTAAAGCCAAAGCCTCAAATATCAACATTGGGGGGTTATTTCTAGAAGTTCATATATATCTAGGAACCAGTGTGGTTCGTCACTAGTTCATTGTGGTATTAATAACAAGGTAAATCTAAATACAATATATTCAAATATATGGTAATCAAATTATAATCATTATGATCATTAATCATCATTAATCACTGAGCATAAATATTGAGCATAGTTAAAGCATAAACATTAATTACCAAATCTGGCAATAATCATTCTATGGAAATTTCTATATGAATTATAGAAGCAATAATCAAATTGAATAAATTTGTAAGAAAAATGTGTCTTAGCTGTAAGACGATTTCTAACGCCAGGTCATCATTCGTCCTCGTGGTCACGTAATCCCCATAGAGAAAGAACTCGAGGTAAATAACACGATTGATGAGAATTTTGCTGGCACCTCAAATACACGCTGTAAGCAAAGGAATGTAAAGTAGCGATTGACTAGGCTACAAATTATGTTCAGATATTCATGAAACTGAGATGAGTGATAAACATTACTAACATGTTATTTTTGATGTTCATTCTTCCTGACGACAAACTACTCACAAATGTACTACCTACTTTGATGCATCAAAAACTAGGGAAATACTTATGTGAGCGTAACAGAGTACTGAGGTCTGCCGAAATTCGCGTCTGCCGCACTCAATGTTCACTGCTGCGCACACTTAATTACGAGTCCTGATACTAATTGTCGACGCGTTATTAACTGACGAGGCACTAGAAAACACATAGGCAAGTAAATTTCACTTATTAACTGGGTATCAACGTAATTCTTGTCGATAAGAATTCCCAGCCACTGCCATGTGCTTCACCCACGCTGCCTCGTGACCAAGCCTTGTTGAGTAATGGCGTCGCCGCCCTCCCTCTCCCCGCTCTCGCATTCACCACGGAAATTATTAAACACGAATTATTCTTTTCCGTGCAATTATGGATGAAATGCGATAATATGAACTGGGTTGGAATTATAGGGATTTAATAATTATAATATTCTCGATAAATGATCTCTAGCGAGAAATGGAGATAATATTTATACTTCTCCAGAGCATTCAATCGTAACAGAATAAAAACTGTTACTAAATAATTTCAATTAATAACTCTTGATTTTACAAGATCAGGAGTAATATTATCAGCAATATGCTCAGATTAAATTATATTAACACTACTGATAGTGGTGTTAAGAACTACTGCAATTAGTAAGGTAATGGTAATTTATTATAATATAATAATAAATGATAAGTGTTGGAAATTTCCAACACCTATCCAAGGTCACCTGGTTTGCTGCCACCTCTCCCAGCGCTGTGATATCTCCCTGTTCTATTGTAAAGACCTCCTGGAACCTTTTGTTGAGTTCTTCACACACCTCTTTGTCATTCTCTGTGTACCTGTCCTCGCCCACCCTAAGTTTAATCACCTGTTCCTTCACTGTTGTCTTCCTCCTGATGTGACTGTGTAGTAGCTTTGGTTCAGTCTTGGCTTTGTTAGCTATATCATTTTCATACCTTTTCTCAGCTGCTCTTCTCACACTGACATACTCGTTCCTGGTTCTCTGGTATCTCTCTCTACTTTCTGGTGTTCTGTTATTACGGAAGTTCCTCCATGCCCTTTTGTTCAGCTCCTTTGCTTTCATACATTCCCTATTAAACCACGGATTCTTCCTTTGCTTCTCTGTTTTTTCCTGTTGGGCTGGGACAAACCTGCTTACAGCCTCCTGACATTTTTGGGTGACATAGTCCATCATGTCTTGTACGGACTTGGTTCCGAGTTCTGTGTCCCAATGTATATCCCATAGGAATTTATTCATCTTCTCATAGTTTCCCTTTCTGTACGCCAGCCCTTTGGTTCCCAGTACTTTTTTGGGGGTGATAATTCCTAGCTCAACCAGGTACTCAAAGCTCAATACACTATGATCACTCATTCCCAAGGGGGCTTCCAACTTAACTTCCCTTATATCCGACTCATTTAGGGTAAATATCAAATCAAGCAAGGCTGGTTCATCCCCTCCTCTCATTCTTGTCGGTCCCTTGACGTGTTGACTTAGAAAGTTTCTTGTTGCCACATCCAGCAGCTTAGCTCTCCACGTGTCTGGGCCTCCGTGTGGGTCTCTGTTCCCCTAATCTATCTTCCCATGGTTGAAGTCTCCCATGATTAGAAGTCTGGATCCGTTCCTGCTTGCCACAGAAGCTGCTCTCTCTATTATATTGATGGTGGCCATGTTGTTTCTATCATATTCCTGTCTGGGTCTTCTGTCATTCGGTGGGGGGTTATATATGACTACTATTATAATTTTCTGTCCTCCAGTTGCAATGGTGCCTGATATGTAGTCCCTGAAACCTTCACAGTTCTGAATTACCATCTCTTCGAAACTCCAACCTTCTCTTAGTAGCAAAGCCACACCACCTCCTCCTCTCCCTTCTCTCTCTTTCCTCACTACATAGTAGCCCTGTGGAAACACTGCATTTGTTATGATTTTCGTTAGCTTTGTTTCTGTGAGTGCTATTATGTCTGGGTTTTCTTCTAGTGCCCACTCTCCAAGTTCACCAGTTTTATTTGTAATCCCATCTATGTTAGTGTACATCGCCTTGAAGCTCACTTTCTTCTGTTCATTTACATATCCCTTTCTTGGCGAGTATTCTACTGGTGTGGGAATCTGTTCCGTGGGTGAGAAGATCTGTGAGAAGGTTTGCAGGGTCGCAGAGGGTTTTGGGTTGGGGGGGGGTGTTTAAGGGAAGGGGGAACGGGTAGGGTGTGGGTTAAGGAGATAGGGGGGACATGGAGGATACGGGTGAGGGGGGAGGAGGAATAGGGAGGGTATGGGATGAAGGGGGAAGGGGGACGAGGGGAAACGTGGGAGGGGGGACATGATGGGAATGGGGATGGGGTGTCGGGGTCAGAATGGGGTGGGGGGGGAGGGAGGGTTGGGTGGGGGCAGGTAGGGTGAGGGGAAGGAAGGGTTTCTATGCAGAGGGGGTTGGTGGTGTTGCCCCCCCCCCCTCTGATGTTGCTGGGATGCTGGTTTTGGGTTCCCCTCTTGTCTCTGGGACTGCTGTGTTGGGGGCTGTGATTTCCTGGTTTGCTCCTCTCTCCCTGCGCTTCCTCCTTGCCTCTGCTGCCCTGGCTCTCTCCTCCTTCGTCCTGTCCCTCTGCAGGAATACTTGTTTGTATCCCTCCACATGTTGGAGACGACTCTTCTTTTCTAGAATATCCTCCTTCGTGGTTTCGTTTGCAAACACCACCTTTACAAGTCGGTTTCTGTCCCTGTTGTACCAGCCCAACCTGAAAACCTTCTCAATGTTGTGTGCCGCCTCTTCCATCTGTAACCCCTTCAGTAGCCCATGTACTGCCTCTCTATCCTTGCCATTCCATTCTTGCCTGTTGGATCCTTCCTGTTCTTTGATGCCTACAACTACCACTGATCTCTTTCTCTCCAGCAGTTGAGTGGTGCACCTTGCTGCTTCCTGTGAGGTAGCAGCTTGCATGGCTACCTCCCTCACTGTGGCCATTGCTTCTGAGCTCTTTTTCAATATGTCCGCAAATGTGTCAGGTACAGAGGCATTTCCTTCCAATGTAACATTCCACCTTCCTTTGGATGATAATCTGATGCTCGGTCTCTTTATTTTTCGCTGTGAGAGATTTGATCTCCTCCCTTGCTGATGTCAGCTCACTTTGCAGGTTGTTAATTGTAATCCTCATTTCATTCATCTCCCTCCTGAATTCCTCCAGTACTTGGTGTAGCAATTCCTGCGTTTGTTCGCCCTGGCTGCTTCCCATAACCCTGTTTCGGCCTCCTGCCATTTTGCCCCTTGTCAAGAGAGGTAGCAAGGGAGAGAGAGAGAGAGCAAGGGAGAGAGAGAGCAGAGAGCAAAAGAGAGAACAGGAGAGACCCAGAGAGAGCGAACGAGAGAGAGAGAGAGAGCAAGGGAGAGAGAGAGCAAGAGAGCAAAAGAGAGAACAGGAGAGACCCAGAGAGAGCAAACAAGAGAGAGAGAGAGCAAGCGAAGCACATACCTCTCCGCTCGGGTACTAAGTCTGGTGGCTAAACCTTTGACTTTTCCAGCTTCTAGTCTGTGAGCTTGACAGATAGGAACTCCATGCTGGGAGCGCATACTCCAGGATTGGTCTACATATGTGGTATACAATGTTCTGAATTAATTCCTTACACAAGTTCTAAAGGCCGTTCTTATGTTTGCCAACCTGGCATATGCTGCTGATGTTATCCTCTTGATATGAGCTTCAGGGGACAGGTCTGGCGTGATATCAACCCCCAGGTCTTTCTCTCTCTCTGACTCTTGAAGTATTTTATCTCCCAAATGGTACCTTGTATCTGGTCTCCTGCTTCCTTACCCCCTATCTTCATTACATTACATTTGCTTGGGTTAAAACTCTAACAGCCATTTGTTCGACCATTCCTGCAGCTTGCCCAGGTCTTCTTGAAAGCCTCAAGCTGTCCTCCTGTGTCTTAATCCTTCTCATATTTTGGCGTCGTCAGCATAACTTGAGAGGAATGAAACTGTACCCTCTGTGAGATCATTTACGTATATCAGAAACAGGATAGGTCAAGTACAGAGCCCTGTGGGACTCCACTGGTGATTTCACGCCAGTCTCAGGTCTCACCCCTCACTGTAACTCTCTGCTTCCTATTGCTTAGGTACTCCCTATCCACTGGAGCGCCTACCTGTTACTCCTGCCTGTTTCTCCAGCTTATGCATCAACCTTTTTATGGGCTACTGTGTCTAAAAGCTTTCCGACAGTCCAAAAAAGTGCAGTCCGCCCACCCTTCTCTTTCTTGATTAATTTTTGTCACCTGATCGTAGAATTCTATCAAGCCTGTAAGGCAAGATTTACCCTCCCTGACCCCATGTTGATGGGGTTGTCACGAAGTCTCTTCTCTCCAGATGTGTTACTAGGTTTTTTCTCACACATCTTCTCCATCACCTTGCATGGTATACAAGTTAAGGACACTGGCCTGTAGTCAGTGCCTCTTGATCTGTCACCCTTTTTGTATATTGGTACTACATTAGCAGTCTTCCATATTTTTGGTAGGTCCCCCGC
>WNGS01158399.1:16750-34250 GCA_020271785.1 Procambarus virginalis
GTTTCCAGTGACTTACTATACACTATGGAGAGTGGTAAGCAAAGTGCTCCTGCACACTCTTTCAATACCATGGCGAGATTCCATCCGGCCCACAGCTTTTCTCACATCCAGCTCCCATAGGTGCTTTTTTACCTCATCTCTTGTAATTTCTCGAACCTATCCAAGGTCACCTGGTTTTCTGCCACCTCTTCTAGCGCCGTGACATCTCCCTGTTCTATTGTAAAGACCTCCTGGAACCTTTTGTTGAGTTCTTCACACACCATTTGTCATTCTCTGTGTACCTGTCCTCGCCCACCCTAAGTTCATCACCTGTTCCTTCACTGTTGTCTTCTCCTCTGATGTGACTGTGTAGTAGCTTTGGTTCAGTCTTGGCTTTATTAGGTATATCATTTTCATACCTTCTCTCAGCTGCTGTTCCCACACTGACTTACTCGTTCCTGGTTCTTTGGTATCTCTCTCTACTTTCTGGTGTGTGTGTGTGTACTCACCTATATGTACTCACCTATATGTGTCTGCAGGATCGAGCATTGACTCTTGGATCCCGCCTTTCGAGCATCAGTTGTTTACAGCAATGACTCCTGTCCCATTCCCTATCATACCTGGTTTTAAAATTATGAATAGTATTTGCTTCCACAACCTGTTCCTTGAGTGCATTCCATTTTCCCACTACTCTCACGCTAAAAGAAAACTTCCTAACATCTCTGTGACTCATCTGAGTTTCCAACTTCCATCCATGTCCCCTCGTTCTGTTACTATTCCGTGTGAACATTTCGTCTATGTCCACTCTGTCAATCCCTCTGAGTATTTTATACGTTCCTATCATGTCCCCTCTCTCCCTTCTTCTTTCTAGTGTCGTAAGGCACAGTTCCCTCAGGCGCTCCTCAACCCCATCCCTCGTAGCTCAGGGACGAGTCTCGTTGCAAACCTCTGAACCTTTTCCAGTTTCATTATATGCTTCTTCAGATGGGGACTCCATGATGAGGCGGCATACTCTAAGACTGGCCTCACGTAGGCAGTGTAAAGCGCCCTAAATGCCTCCTTACTTAGGTTTCTGAATGATGTTCTAACTTTTGCCAGTGTAGAGTACGCTGCTGTCGTTATCCTATTTATATGTGCCTCAGGAGATAGATTAGGTGTTACGTCCACACCCAGGTCTCTTGCGCGTCGTCACAGGTAGGCTGTTCCCCTTCATTGTGTACTGACACAATGTACTGTGTCAGTACAACAATTGTACATTGTGTACATTGTGTACAAGACACAATGACATTGTGTACTGTGTGTGTGTGTTTGTGTGTGTGTGTGTGTGTGTGTGTGTGTGTGTGTGTGTGTGGTGTGTTTGTGTGTGTGTGTGTGTTTTTGTGTGTGTGTGTGTGTTGTTGTGTGTGTGTTGTGTTGTGTGTGTGTGTGTGTGTGTGTTGTGTGTGTACGCACCTATTTGTACGAGCAGGATCGAGCATTGACTCTTGGATCTCGCCTTTCGAGCCATCGGTTGTTTACAGCAATGACTCCGGTCCTATTTCCTATCATACCTAGTTTTAAAATTATGAATAGAATTTGCTTTCACAACCTGCTCCTTAAGTGCATTTCCTTTTCCCACTACTCTCACACTAAAAGAAAACTTCCTAACATCTCTGTGACTCATCTGAGTTTCCAGCTTCCACCCATGTCCCCTCGTTCTGTCACTATTTTGTGTGAACATTTCGTCTATTTCCACTCTGTCAATACCCCTAACTATTTTATACATTCCTACTATATCCCCCTTTTCCCTTCTTTTTTCTAGTGTCGTAAGGCACAGTTCCTTCAGGCACTCCTCATACCCCATCCCTCGTAACGATGGGACAAGTCTTGTTACAAACATCTAAACCTTTTCCAGTTTCCTTATGTGTTGCTTCACGTAGGGACTCCATGATTAGGCGGCATACTCTAAGGCTGGCTTCACGTAGACAGTGTAAAGCGCCCTAAATGCCTCCTTACTTAGGTTTTTGAATGATGTTCTAACTTTCGCCAGTGAAGCGTACACTGCTGTCGATATCCTATTTATATGTGTCTCAGGAGTTAGATTAGGTGTTATGTCCACTCCCAGGTCTCTTTCTCGCGTCGTCACAGGTAGACAGTTCTCCTTCATTGTGTACTGTCCCATTGGTCTCCTATCACCTAATCCCATTTCCAAAACTTTACATTTGCTCGTGTTGAACTCCAGTTGCCATTTCTCTGACCATCTCTGCAACCTGTTGAAGTCCTCTTGGAGGATCCTACAATCCTCATCTGTCACAACTCTTCTCATCAACTTAGCGTCGTCAGGGAGCATCGACATGTAGGATTCTACTCCTGTAAACATGTCGTTAACGTATATTAGAAATAGAATTGGTCCCAGCACCGATCCATGAGGTACTCCACTCGTTACTGTTCTCCAGTCCTACTTCTCGCCCCTTACCGTAACTCTCTGGCTCCTTCCTGTTAGGTAGTTCCTTACCCATGTCAGGGCCTTTCCGGTCACTCCCGCCTGCCTCTCAAGTTTGAATAGCAGTCTCACGTGCGGTACTGTATCAAAGGCATTTTGGCAGTCCAGAAATACGCAGTATGCCCAATCTTCTCTGTTCTGCCTTATCCTCGTTATTTTATAATGGAATTCAAAAAGGTTTGTTAGGCAAGATTTCCCTTTCCAGAACCCATGTTGATGTTTGTTTACAAACCTAATGTTCTCTAGGTGTGCAGTCACTCTTAGCCTAATTATTCTTTCAAGTATTTTACAGGGAATGCTTGTCAGTGATACAGGTCTTTAGTTAAGTGCCTCCTCCCTGTCACCTTTATTGAAAATCAATACGACATTTGCCCTCTTCCAGCAATTGGGCAACTCTCCCGACATACGTGATTCATTAAAGATCATTACCAGAGGCATGCTAAGGGCCTGCGCTGCCTCTTTTAGTATCCACGGTGATACTTTGTCTGGTCCAGCCGCTTTACTTGCATCCAGTGTTGTCAACTGTTTTATTACCTCCTCTGATATCACCTCTAAATCTGATAGTCTTTCATCTAGGGTAATCTCTTCTAACAATGGGAGCTGCTCAGGCTCGGTTGTGAACACTCCATGGAAACTGGCATTCAGTGTCTCGCAGATTTCCTTGTCACTTGCGGTATATGCCCCCTCTGCCTTCCTTAGTCATGTGACTTGGTCGTTCACTGACCTTTTTCTTCTCCTTGACTGTGTAGTAATTTAGGTTGCTTTTTCGCTTTGATCACAATATCGTTCTTATAATTTCTTTCCAATACTCTTCTTATGTTAATGTGGCCATTGTAGGTGTGGCCATTCCTCGCTCTGTTGCATCTGATCCTGTTGTCCTCTCTCCTTTGTCTTCTGTACTTCCTCCACTCCCTCCTGCTTTTCATTTTGGCTTCCTGGCACTATATTAAACCATGGGATATTATATTCCCCCTTACTTTTTTCCTTTACTGTTTGGTTTAAATCTCTCTTCGACCTCCTGGCATTTCCGTATGACTAGGTCCATCATATTTTAGACTGTTTTTCTTGTGATTTCTTCTTTCCACTGCACTTCTCCCAGATAGTCCCTTATCCTCCTATAGTTCTCTTTCCTGTAGTCAACTTTCCTTTCCCAGACCTCTTGTCCCATGGTCACAAGTTTGAGTGCCATTGTGTAGTCAAAGACTAGGACACAATGGTCGCTGGCCCCTAGAGGTATTTCATGTTCCAAATTCTCGATGTCCTCTACGTTCTGGGTGAGAATCAGGTCTAATAAGCACGGTGTATCGCCTCCTCTTTCCCTCGTGTCTTCCTTCACATGTTGTGTTAGAACATTCCTGTCTATAACATCTACTAACATTGCCCCCAACGTTTCTTTCTCACTATAGGTATTCCTTGATTCCCAATTTACCTCTCCATGATTCAGGTCCCCCATGATCAGCAGCTTCGCTCTCATTCTGTGGGCTAGTGTTGCTGCCTTCTGCAGTTCATCTATGCATGCCTTGTTGTTGTCATCATACTCCTGCCTTGGTCTTCTACTGTTTGGTGGGGGATTGTAGATTACCAAGATCACAATCTTCCTCCCCTCTGCTGTCAGAGTTCCATGTAGAAAGCTTGCGCTCTCATTGGTACCCTGATTTTCCAGGTCTTCAAACTTCCATTTTCACTTTCTTAGGAGTGCCACTCCCCCTCCCTGTCTCTGTGTCCTCTCTTTTATCACCTGGTACCCCTCTGGAAAGATTGCATCCGAGATCATACCATTTATTTTATTTTCCACTATTGCAACTATGTCAGGATCTGCCTCACTAACTCTTTCTTTTGTCTCTTCTGCTTTATTAGATACCCCATCAGCATTGGTGTACCAAAACTTGAGACTCATCTTGGAAACTCCAGTACCAGACTTTACCCTTTCTCTGGGGTCTGGGGGGACCTGGGGTGTGTCTGGGGCGTGAATGGTTTCTGGGAGGGGGGTGCCTAGGGGGCGAATGGGGTCTGGGCATCTAGGAAGGTAGGAAGGAAGGTATGGGGTAGGATGGTCAGGGTAGGTAGGTCTGGGGTAGAAAGGGCACACTGGGTATGAAAATTAGGGAGAGTCTGAGAGGCATAGGTTGGTTAAGAGGTAGCGTGAGGCTGAGAGTCAGATAGAGGTTGAGAGGTTGTAGGGGAGAAGAATAGGGGGGTGGAGTGGAAGAGGGGAGAATGAAGCATAGGTAGTGAGAGTGGGAAAGAGATTGTATTAGTTATGGGGGCTCAGGGATAGGTGTGGCCATAGGGGCCGAAGGGGGGAAAAGGGAGATGGTGGAAGAGGGGAGGGGGGGGTCACCAGGGTAAGGGGTCATATGGGAGCCAACTCTTAATACGTTTTAATTTAATGGGGAGTTGATACGTGTGCGTGTGTATGTGTGTGTGTGTGTGTGTGTGTGTGTGTGTGTGTGTGTGTGTGTGGTGTGTGTGTGTGTGTACTCACCTATGTGTTACTCACCTATAGTGGTCTGCAGGGGCGAGCATTGGACTCTTGGATCCCGCCTTTCGAGTCATCAGTTGTTTACAGCAATGAACTCCTATCCCATTCCCTATCATCTGGTTTTAAATTATGAATAGTATTGGCTTCCACAACTGTTCCTTAAGTGCATTCCATTTCCCACTACTCTCACGCTAAAAGAAAACTTCCTAACATTCCTTAAGAGGTCTTTAAGCACCAACGTAATACCAAGCCCACCAACATAGGATTATGCCTGAACGGTAGAAGTGAGTGCCCCCAAAGATACAAAGCCAGTGTTCTCAATGCTTATATTCGTCGAGCGCTTACCCACTGCTCTGAATGGAGCAACGTGAGTAGAGAGTTTGAAAGAGTAACTCAGGTATTGGTGAACAATGGATATAGCAACGCGGAAATAAACGCTGCTATAAGAAGACACTTGGACCGTTGGTATAATCCAGAACCTAGAACAGAAACCACAATACCTCCAATAAAATTATATTACAAATCAACCATGCACAGTGAACATACAAAAGAGGAAAGAATAATGAAAGAAATAATCCGTAAAGGAGTAAAAAGCACTACTCCTAACCAAAACATAAACCTGACAATATTCTATAAAACCAAGAAGACTTCCGAACTCCTTATCAAAAACAGCCCGAAGCCGACAGAGAACCCTCTACAGCAGTCAAGCGTTGTATACATGTACACTTGCCCCCACGAAGGATGTAACCTTCAATCTAAGTACATAGGTATGACGTCGACCAAGCTGACGAGGCGTTTGACATGCCATCTCAATCCGGTGCCCCTAGGAATCACATGAGACAAGCCCATGACATCACCCTAACAAGAGAAATGTTGAACAAGAATACATGCATAATAGACAGAACCCAAGATGCAAGAAGATTACAAATTCTTGAAGCAATTCACATAAGAACAGAACAACCTACCATGAACACCCAAATCACGGAACTATTTACTCTTCCCACAATGAGAGTTAGGACAAGACCAGAACATAACGATGCCAACACAGAAGACAATGTTCAACATAACAGGCCAATTACCACTGGATTAATCTTTGTATGTAGATGCCAGCTGCCTCGTATGGGCCAATAGGCCTTCTGTGTTCTCTATGTTTCACCCCATCTATCCCCTATGTATCCCCTATGTTTTCACCTTTATTGTTTTATCACCTGACCCAGGCGGGTATATAATCAAACCACATTGTAACATTTCCTCACTTGAGAATGAACCATGGAGGTTCGAAACGTGTGCAAATTGTTTAAATAAGTGTAATACATTCTATAGTAATCCACATCTTTTCTTCACCCAGAAATTACGAAATGAGTTTTGGAGAACTCCTATTCCAGCTAAGCCCTGATGCTAAGAAAATAGTTAGAGGGATAGAAAGCCGTAAAATCAGAAGATAGTAAATACAGAATAGCGGTCATATTCAATGAGACATGTGTAAAAGAAAACCTGCTGCCAGTAGACACCAATATATATAGATAGAATATATATATATATATATATATATATATATAAGAGATATATATATATAATATATANTTTTTTTTTTTTGCAGGGATATCCCTGCACGGGCCTAAGCCTCTGGCTGGCCCACTAAGTGTTGCTTGTTTCTGTTTTACTTGGGCGGAGTATGAGTATTTATTACTCGTATGGTCGCTTCAGTAAGATGTTGCCATATGTGTTTAACAACTTCTTCTGCTCTGTTGAATCGAAGTTGAAATCTTAATGGTTTGTAACTGTGCACTGTGTTAGATAATGTTCCAGAGGTCTGTCGGGCATTTCTCCACAGTGTTGACATTTCCTCTCATCTTCCGGAACCTGTAAGCCTATTTGCACATGGGTATCCAAGCCTGATGCGATGTAAGTGTACTTCTGTTGCTCTACTGCTCCCCTTCATTAACATAAGTGGTTCGTAGTTGGTTGAATTCCTGTACCAACCCGCAGATCTGATGTTGCAACAGCTGAGTTGTGGTCACTGTACAACTTTTGCATTGCTCTGTTTCTAATTACTTTCTTAATCTGTGACAGACTCTGTGGTATGCAAATGTCTACAGGTTTTCTCTTAGTTGCAAGTTTTGCAGCTTCGTCTGCAATGTCATTTCCTATGATTCCCACATGACTTGGCACCCAGTTGAGAAGGACCCGTCGGCCTTGTCGTTTGAGTGTTTGCATTAGTGATATGACAGTTGTGATCAGATGTATGTTATCACATATGCGTTCTTGTTGCAAGGTTTCAATGGCGGTTCTCGAATCTGTATGTATGATAACATGTTGTCGGTGTTGAGCAAGAGCATGTTCCAAAGCCTTTTGAATGGCTAACATCTCTGTCTGTAAAGTCGAACACCGTTTTGAGAGCCTCCAACTATGTACAGAGTTTCCTGCTTTAACTGCAGCTCCGGTTTCGTGTCCCTGCTGGTCTACTGATCCATCGGTGAAGTATGTGAAGCTGTCGGATGCCATGTTTGCTTCTATATGCATCTCTGCAATGTTACGTAGCAGAAGAGGATTTGTCTGGTTCTTTTTTCCTACAATAACCATAATCGTAAAGTCTGCTGGCGGAGATTCCCAAGGGGCTTGATAACAAAGTCTGCATGTATTTCCTCGACACCCTTCTCAGTGACTGTGTTTGTTATATCGAATTTATTGATGGTGTTTATCGCACAATGGGTCCACCTGTTGCTATTGGAGGCTCTTCTGTCCAGAGTTAGTGCTCCAGTGATTATATCTTTAAGTGAACTGATTCTAGGTCTAGTCAATATCTTGGTGAGCATGCACGCAGCGATCCTTTTACCCTTATTTCAATCGACGTTAGCTTGGTTTCCAGTCTTAGGTTCAGTATTTAGTCCATCTGGGAGCTCCTGTTTTGATTCGCAATGCATCGTTTTGAAGAACCTCAACGTTTGCCCACTGGCCAGGAGAAAGAGTGAGTAAGGCAGGCGCTGCATAATCAATTAGGGAACGAACGGCGTGTATGTAAAACATTCTTAACACTTTGTGTCCCGCTCCTAGACGGGGCCCTGTGATTGCTCTCATTATATTTAGTCGTGATTTTACTTTCTCCTTTAGATATTGAATTTGCTTGTTGAACGTCATGTTAAAATCTATCCACACTCCAAGATATTGATATTGTGTAACCCACTGAAGGTTAATGGCTTGAATGCGTAGGTGCCTGTCTGGAGTGTGGCCGCCTAGTCTCATTGCCTTAGACTTCTGTGCAGATATTTTTAGCCCTAAAACGCTGCATTCAGATGTTACTTTATCTAATGCACCTTGTGCTTTATTGAGAAGTGAAGGACCTGTAATGACTAATGCTAGATCGTCAGCATAGCTTAGAAATTTAACCCCTTCTGTAAATGTCATGATAAGTTTTTCCATAAGGATGTTAAAAAGACTAGGACTGAGGACTCCTCCTTGTGGAGTCTCATTCTCATGCAAGCGGTAGTCCGACACTTGTCCTTGCAACTTTACTCTGGCATACCTGTGACTTAGGTAATCTTGAATCCATGCTAGCATTTTTCCCTTTACACCTTTTTTAACTAAGGTGTGTAAAATTGCTTGCGGGCTTGCAAGTTCGAATGCTTTTTCTAGATCAAGGAAGATCACTATAGCTGGACCTGAGTTAACTGTTCCTAGTAATGTGGCTATGCAGTTGGCAGTACCTACGCCTCTAGTGAAGCCAAATATGTGTTTATGCAGGTCTCCAGTCTTCCACAGTAGCCTATTTAAGACCATCCGTTCTGCAGTTTTACTAATGCATGATGTTAATGAAATGGGTCTGTAATTGCCAGGTTCTTTCGGCTTAGGAATCGGTATGATGTCTGCTTTCTTCCAAGAGGTTGGTAGTTTGCCTTGCTGCCAAGATGCGTTGATGACGTCCAATATTCCTTGTTCTCCAGCAGGACCTGCATGTGCGATCATTGAGTATGTAATGGTATCAGCACCTGGTGCAGTGTCCTTACCACCTTTTTTGGCTCTGATTAGTTCTTGTGTGGTGAAGGGACAGTCACATTCGTCATTTATAGCTATACTCGCATGAATGACAGTCAACCTCTCTTGTTTTAATTGTTCTTGCTGCCTGCGGACCACAGCAGGAAGCTGATATGAAGCTGTTCGTTCTGCAAATTGGAGGGCAAGTCTCTCAGCCTCCTGCAATGGTTGAATACATGCCTGTGGTCGGGCGGTCGACCTGATATAGTTTTAATCTGACCCCATATCTTGCCAAGACTACTATGTTCGTTCAGAGTTTGACACCACTCAAACCATCTTGCCTCCTTTACTTCTCTAGAAACGCGTCTTGCTTCAGACACCACCGCTCTTAGCAGAGTTCTTCCTTCTGGTGTGGGGTTTCTCTTCAGATGTTTTCTAAAGATGTTGACTCTGTGGTTCTGTTCTTTAACTTCACTACTATAGAACCAATAGTTCTTCCGTGTTGTGTTTCCTGTGATAATGATTGGAATAGCTTTGTTTGCAGCAGCTGCAGTGGCTTCCTGCAGATTGGTCTCGTGTATGTTCAAATCCGCAGGTGGCGTGTATGTTGCAAACCAATTTTCAGTTCTTCTTGGTATATATTCCAATTGGCCTTTCTTAAATTCCACCTAGGTTGTGCAGGTGGTGTAGGAGGTCGTTCTATGTTTAGTGTTGTTACAGTAGCATAGTGGTCACTGGTGATCACCGGGTCTACTTCCCACGTCGCCCGATGCTTGAGTGCTGTTGAGATTAACGTATGATCAAGGGATTCTCCTAGAATGTGAGTGGGTTCCCCAGTGTTGAGAAGTGTAATTTCAGGTACTTCTCGCAGAGCTGCAGCTAAATGGCGTCCATCTGCATTGGCTGGCCCAGTCGCACCTAACTCTCGATGATGAGCATTAAAATCCCCAGCAATAATTACATTTTCCTGCGTGGCCAAGGCAAGCGCCGCCTCTGCTTCTAGTTTACGTCTAGGGGGGCTTGTAAACGTTGTATTTGAGGAGCTCAATATTAGCCATATCCACTGTTACTGCTAATACCTCTACTCCATCCCCACATGAAACTGGGTCTATTTTCTTGCTGGGTATGGTGTTCCTGACTAGGGTCATTAATCCTCTTTGTCTCCCCTGCTCATACGGCATAACATAGTGCTGATATCCAGCTAATCTGAAGGATTTCGTGGCTGGGAAAAGAGTTTCTTCCAAAACGATTATATCTGCTTTCGTGCTGATTGCAGCCTCCCGAAGTGTGTGGTTTTTATTTCCAAGACCTTGTATGTTCCACTGCAGTATTCGTAATGGCCAGACGACGGTTTCGGTTGGTGTTGCCTGTTCTAGTAGAACTCCTCTTCGGGATCGACCTCTATATTCTCCACCTCGCAAGTCGTGTCGCTGCAAATCGGACTGCATTGATCGGCCGTGGTCATCCCCGGCATTGTGGGAATCCGTGCATAACTGTGGTCCATTACTGTGTTGTTGGCATTACTGCATGTCGGACTGCACTGATTGGTCGTGGCCGTTTCTTGTGTTGTTGGAACCTGTGCATCTCTGCTGTTCAATACGTCTGTGTTGGTGTTGTTGCATATCAGACTGCATGGGCTGTTGTTGTCTGTCACTTGTGTTGTAAGATTCTGTTGATCTCCGGGTGGTCACTGCTTCTTGCAGTTGCGTTTGTTTATGTCGATGTTCTGGTGTCTTGACTACCCGACTGTTGTTGGAAGTCTGTATGTCCAGGATGCGTTGTTTGTCCTCTTGTGCTTCGTCTTGCCTCAGACTGTCTATTTGTTGTGAAACTGTGGTCTGCTGCACGATCTTGTCCATTATCACACAAGCGATTTCCTGAGTCTGTCGCTGTGAGGCGTTCTGCGTCATCTGTAGGCAATCGATAATGGTCTCTGCGATGATCTTCACTATGTTTTTCAGCTGGACCTCGGTGGTAAAACTGTATATCTGGTGTGTCAATTCCGAAAGTAATTGTTTTTTGCCCTTTTTCATTTGCTGTATTTCTGCAGCACCTTTGTGTATTTTCTGATTTGGAATTAATAGATTCGGGAAATTTTGCTCTGTGAGTGCGTGTGTCTGTTGCGGCTGTGCACGAATGTTCCAGACGTTGGTATTGGTGTATGTGGTGCTGGTCTCTGTGTGTATGCTGGCCTGAGCTGTCTGCACTTTTTCTTTCCGTGCAGAGCAGGTTGTGCTCCAGGCATGATGTTTGCCTCCACAATTTGGACATTTGGCTGTTGTGGCCTGGCTTGCCTTGTGCTTGGCTATGCAGTCTGCGGATGGATGTCTCAGGCTGCACACTCCGCACCTCTCCTGTCCGGTGCAGCGTGACTGATGGTGGCCGTATTTCTGACACCTGAAGCAGCGCAGGGGTTCTGGGACGTATGGTCTCTGTCGGTATGTTCCCCAATTTCCAAGACTGAACGTTTCTGGCACACGTCCCATGACGGTCACCAGAACTTGACGTGTCGCTGCCTTGTCTACTTTTGTGCGGCATCGTTCCGCATTCAGGATTTGCTTGTGTTCGAGTACTGGATCCAGGGGAAAGTCGATTGGGTATCCCAAAAGCACGACTCGTGTGCGTCTTTCCGAAGGGTCCAGCTTTTCCAAGCATACAGGTTTCCCTTGCAGGACCCGTACTTTTTCTAAGTAATTTGCAGTCTGTTGGTCTTGTGGTGCTATTATTATTTCTCCCTTCAGGTTGACTGTAATGGAAAGTTTGAGCTCTGGTTGTTCTTTTTCCATTGCCGTTACTACTCCATATGCTGTAGGAAAGTGGTCTGTCTGCATTATCTTGAATTTTGGAAGATGTGCAGAGGCTAGCGATGTCTGGTGTGAGACTGGTGGTGTCCTCTCCTGTCTCATACTGTTGTCCTTTGGCTGGGCTGTGGAGAGAGGTACAGTGTCTGACACTGGCTGGTGTGAGACTGGTGGTGTCCTCTCTTGTCTCAGACTGTTGTCCTGTGGCTGTGTTGTGGATAGAGAAGCATTGTCTGACACTGGCTGGTGTGTGACTGATGCTGCCCCCTCTAGGTCCATTACATCTGCTGCCTTGCTGGTAGAGGCACGTGGCGAAGCCTCGAGAGCAGTTTTCTTCGGTGCCTGCTGCACATCGGTCCACCGTCCCTCCTCGTCTGAAAGCTGCCAACATTTCCTCTTTCTCTTAGCCTTCCCCATGACTCTCTCCACGTAGTGAGGACCGAATCACTGCCCTACCTAATGCCCAAGACACTCCTAGGCCTGGAGAAATTCATTCCCCTCCAACGGAGGTCGTAGAATGATTCCCCCAGGTGGAATCAGGGATACCTAACACCTAAACGAGCTGTTTGGTCAACCTTTCCCTGTCAGGCTCAGTACACCTTCTAAAGTGCTCCCTTGTGGCAATGCCCGCGGGATATCGCCTCGCCCTTCAGGGTAGGACTCTAAGTGACCTGGTCAGTGATACGGTCCTAAAAAAAAAAAAAAATGTGCGGTACGAGAGTTTGGGTCGCTTGCGTACTGGGTTGCGCAGAAAACCAGTCAGCTGGACAGCAGGTAATCAACAACGTTTCTTCACCGTCAATTGTAGGCGAAATCGGAATTGTTTACTTCAAAACAAGATATTGTCTGGGTCTTGGTGTACAGATGTAGTGTTCCTCACAAAATCGCGATGAATAGAGCTGATGGGTGCTCAGAATCGTGAGTTTTTCCGGGAACAAATCCGTGTGCGGCCAGCTAGCTATGGCACCGGCAGCGGATCTGACTACAAGATGACCTAGACAGACTGTGTGAATGGTCCAACAAATGGCTGTTGAAGTTCAACCCGAGTAAATGCAAAGTAATGAAACTAGGCGGTGGAAACAGGATGCCAGAAACAAGATACAGAATAGGAGATGAAATAAGTAGTGAAACGAAAAGAGAGAAAGATCTAGGAATTTATATCACACCAAACCTCTGTCCTGGAGCCCACATAAAAAGAATTACGTCTGCGGCATATGCGAGGCTAGCTAACATGAGAACAACCTTCAGGAACCTGTGTAAGGAATCGTTCAGAATCTTGTACACTACATACGTAAGACCAATCGTGAAGTATGTGGCCCCAGTATGGAGCCCGTACCTTGTCAAGCACAAGGCGATGCTGGAAAAGTTCAGAGGTATGCCACTAGACTAGTCCCAGAACTAAGAGGCAAGAGTTACGAGGAAAGGTTGCGGGAAATGCACCTTACGACACTGGAAGACAGAAGAGTGAGGGGAGACATGATCACTACCTACAAAATCCTCAGGGGAATTGACAGGGTAAACAAGGATAAACTATTCATCATTGGCGGTACGCGAACAAGGGGACACGGGTGGAAACTGAGTACCCAAATGAGCCACAGAGACGTTAGAAAGAACTTTTTCAGTGCCAGAGTTGTTAACAGGTGGAATGCATTAGGCAGAGATGTGGTGGAGGCGGATTCCATACACAGCTTTAAATGTAGATATGATAGAGTCCAGTAGGCTCAGGAATCTGTACACCAGTTGATTGGCAGTTGAGAGGCGGGACCAAAGAGCAGAAGCTCAACCCCCTCAAACACAAATAGATGAGTACAAATAGGTGACTACACACACGCACACGTATATGTATATACATATACACAGAATATATGTATATACATATACACACAGAATATATGTATATACATATACACACAGAATATATGTATATATGAATTCGGAAACACAAAAACAATATACCTCCCTCAAGCAAAATCATTAGTTAACTTTAAACCAGGGAGTTAACCATTAGTTAACTTAAACCAACTATTAAAGTTTAACTTTAAACTTCAAATAGCTGACCTACTGAAATTGTTTCTATTTTCTTAAGTTTTTCTTCAGAGAGATTTACACAGATTATGGATAATACAAGTTACAAATTTATATTAATAAACGTACCTAAAATTCTCTTGACTTTGAATCCATTTATTCAAAAGAAACTTGTAATATGGATCCTTTAAATAAGTAATATTTTCTAATATTTCACAAACGTGGCTTCAAACACAAGTGTAATTCCGTTTGTTTCGCTCCCGTAAACAAGGCAATTCGCGTTTATTTCCCCCAAATACACGCTCTAAAGTTAATGTTTAATTTGTAAACTTTAGGGTTGAAATGACACATAAAACCTGAGGCATACTCGCTGTATGTGTCGTATGTGTCCAGTTGACGAGATACACAGCAGCCGCTATGGCTAACATTACACACATGAATATTATTACTGGTGTTTCCCATATTTGTTTTGCAGTTCCCTTTGCCAAAAAAAAAAAAAAAAAAAAAAAAAATAATAAAAAATAATTAATAATTAAGGTTCTACTTTGCATTTTTAGTGATTCTGTTTGTTTATTCTTTTGCATTACAAGTTACATTCTATGGTGATATAAGTTATGTCTTTGTTAACTCCGTAACCTCCTGAAAGAGAAATGAAACTGAAGTAATTTTTAGTTTCATTTATGTTGATCAAGCAGCTTGTGACAACCCACAGGTGTTGTGGATAACACTGAGTGTCTCTGAAGTGTTCTACACCTTTGTCTTACCTGTGGAGCTCCCTGTTCACCCGGTGTGTATTAGTGCTCACCTAGTGCTTGTAGAGGGTTGAGTTTCGGCTGTTTGGTCCCGCCTGTCAACCGTCAATCAAGTGGTGTACAGGTTCCTGAGACTATTGGGCTCTATCAAATTTTCATTTGAAACTGTGCATGGAGTCTGCCTCCGCCACATCACGTCCTACTGCATTCCATTTGTTAACTGCTATAATAGTTGAGAGACTCTAATGCCTCTGTGGCTCAATTGCGCACTCAGCTTCCACATGTACTCAGCTAGTTGTGTTTGCGGGTGTTGAGGTTTTGCTGTGTGTGTGTATTCACCTACTTGTATTCATCTAGTTGTGTTTGCAGGGGTTGAGTTCTGTTCTTTCGGCTCGCTTCTCAACTGTCAATCAACTGTTACTAACTACTAACTATTTTGTTATATTTCCCCCCACATACACACACACCCCAGGATGCAGCTCAGTAACAGCTATCTAACTCCCATGTACGTATTTACTGCTAGGTAACAGGGGCATCAGGGTGAAAGAAACTTTGCCCATTTGTTTCTGCCCGGTCCGGAATCGAACCCGGGCAACAGGATTACGAGTCCTGCGCGCTGTCTAGTCAGCTACCAGACCCCGTGTTTGTGTGTCTGTGCGTTCTTACCTATTTGTGCTTGCAGGGGTTGAGCTTTGAGCTTTGTGTGTGTGTGTGTGTGTGTGTGTGTGTGTGTATTCACTTAGTTGTATTTTTTTTTACGGGGGTTGAGCTTTGCTCTTTCGGCCCGCCTCTCAACTGTCAATCAACTGTTTACTAACTACACTAACTACTTTTTTTTTTTTTTTTTTTTTTTCCCACACCACACACACCACACACAATTTTTTTCCACACACACACACACACACGTGTGTGTGTGTGTGTGTGTGTGTGTGTGGTGTGTGTTGTGTGTGTGTGTGTGTGTGTGTGTGTGTGTGTGTGTGTTTGTGTGTGTGTGTGTGTGTGTGTGTGTACTCACCTAGTTGTATTTGCAGGATCGAGCATTGACTCTTGGATCCCGCCTTTCGAGCATCAGTTGTTTACAGCAATGACTCCTGTCCCATTTCCTATCATACCTGGTTTTAAAATTATGAATAGTATTTGCTTCCACAACCTGTTCCTTAAGGGAATTCCATTTTCCCACTACTCTCACGCTAAAGAAAACTTCCTAACACTCTGTGACTCATCTGAGTTTCCAACTTCCATCCATGTCCCCTCGTTCTGTTACTATTCCGAGTGAACATTTCGTCAATGTCCACTCTGTCAATCCCTCTGAGTATTTTATACGTTCCAATCATGTCCCCCCCTCCCTTCTTCTTTCTAGTGTCGTAAGGCACAGTTCCCCCAGGCGCTCCTCATACCCCATCCCTCGTAGCTCTGGGATGCGTCTCGTTGCAAACCTCTAAGCCTTTTCCAGTTTCATTATATGCTTCTTCAGATGGGGCACTCCATGATGAGGCGGCATACTCTAAGACTGCCTCACGTAGGCAGTGCAAAGCGCCCTAAAATGCCTCCTACTTAGGTTTCTGAATGAAGTTGATGTTGAATGAGCTTGAATGATGTGTGTGTGTGTGTGGTGTGTACTCACCTAGTTGTACTCACCATGTTGTGCTTGCGGGGGTTGAGCTCTGGCTCTTTGGTCCCGCCTCTCAACCGTCAATCAACAGGTGTACAGTTTCCTGAGCCTAATGGGCTCTATCATATCTACAATGAAACTGTGTATGGAGTCAGCCTCCACACACATCGCTTCCTGAATGCATTCCATTTGTCAACCACCACTCTGACACTAAAAAAGTTCTTTCTAATATCTCTGTGGCTCACTTTGGGCACTCAGCTTCCACCGTGTCCCCTAGTGCGTGTGCCCCTTGTGTTAAACAGCCTGTCTTTATCAACCCTGTCGATTCCCCTGAGAATCTGAATGTGGTGATCATGTCCCCCCTAACTCTTCTGTCTTCCAACGAAGTGAGGTTTAATTCCTGCAGTCGCTCCTCGTAGCTCATACCTCTCAGCTCGGGTACTAGTCTGGTGGCAAACCTTTGAGCCTTTTCCAGTTTAGTCTTATGCTGACTAGATATGAACTCCATGCTGGAGCGCATACTCCAGGATTGGTCTGACATATGTGGTATAGAATGTTCTGAAAGATTCCTTACACAAGTTTCTAAAGGCCGTTCTTATGTTTGCCAACCTGGCATATGCTGCTGATGTTATCCTCTTGATATGAGCTTCAGGGGACAGGTCTGGCGTGATATCAACCCCCAGGTCTTTCTCTCTCTCTGACTCTTGAAGTATTTATCTCCCAAATGGACCTTGTATCTGGTCTCCTGACTTCCTACCCCTATCTTCATTACTTACATTTGCTTGGGTTAAACTCTAACAGCCATTTGTTCGACCATTCCTGCAGCTTGCCAGTCTTCTTGAAGCCTCAAGCTGTCCTCCTCTGTCTTAATCCTTCTCATAATTTTGGCGTCGTCCGCAAACATTGAGAGGAATGATCTGATACCCTCGTGAGATCATTTACGTATATCAGAAACAGGATAAGTCCAAGTACAGAGCCCTGTGGGACTCCACTGGCGACTTCACGCCAGTCTCAGGTCTCACCCCTCACTGTAACTCTGCTTCCTATTGCTTAGGTACTCCCTTATCCACTGGAGCGCCCTACCTGTTACTCCTGCCTGTTTCTTCCAGCTTATGCATCAACCTTTAATGGGGTACTGTGTTAAAGCTTTCCGACAGTCCAAAAAAATGCTGTCCGCCCACCCTTCTCTTTCTTGATTAATTTCTTGTCACCTGATCGTAGAATTCTATCACCTGTAAGGCAAGATTTAACCCTCCCTGAACCCATGTTGATGGGTTGTCACGAAGTCTCTTCTCTCCAGATGTGTTACTAGGTTTTTTCTCACAATCTTCTCCATCACCTTGCATGGTATACAAGTTAAGGACACTGGCCTGTAGTTCAGTGCCTCTTGTCTGT